>NW_010581595.1:60656-176051 GCF_000705375.1 Tinamus guttatus
AGTACTGTGTCCAGTTCTGGGCTCCACAGTACAAGAGGGATGTGGAGCTGCTGGAGAGAGTCCAGCGCAGGGCCACAAGAATGATCAGGGGCCTGGAACATCTGCCCTATGAGGAGAGACTGAGGGAGCTGGGCCTGTTCAGCCGGGAGACAAGAAGGCTGAGAGGGGACCTGATCAGTGTCTATAAGTACCTCAAGGGAGGGAGTGAGGAGGATGGTGCTGGCCTCTTTTCAGTGGTGACCACTGACAGAACCAGGGGAAACGGCCAGAAACCAAAGCATCAAAAGTTCCACAGGAACTTAAGGAAAAATTTCTTGACAGTGAGGGTGACAGAGCACTGGAACAGGCTGCCCAGAGAGGTTGTGGAGTCTCCTTCTCTGGAGATCTTCAAAACCCAGTTGGACGCAGTCCTGTGCCACGTGCTCTAGGTGACCCTCTAGAGGTCCCTTCCAACCTTAAGCATTCTATGATTCTATGATTCTATGACCAGAACTGTACATATTCCAAATTATTTTTTTCTTACCAATATGTTATGCTATTGTACTTAAGTTTCCTGAACACTGTTAAAAACACGTGACATATTCTAAAATTTCACAACTCCATTCTGCAACTCTGTCACCCTGTAAACCATCAGATCAGTTGGTCAGTATACTGTTTTCTCTCCTGTCACCTCCAACTTATAAGTTTGAACCGAACGTTGACCCAAGTCTATGCAGATTTTTTACTACACTTTGAAGTTTACTATGGCTCATGCATACCATTCTAGCAGAATATAGTGACTTTCTATAGTACCTTTACAGTGTCTGCAGCCAAACACCTTTCAGCTGCTCAAAAAGTGACTGGCAGAAAGACCAAACACAGCGAACATGGAGTCTTTCCAGCACAGTTCCTTTAACAGTTCTTTGAATCTGACATATTTACTAGAACAAGAGAATGCAAATCATGTCTATAGCTACATGTATGTGGAGACCTATCTCTAAACTATCCTCATTAAGAAGTGAATGAGAGGATTTGGATTTTTATGAAAAGTGCTCTATTGACCACGGTGGAATAATTCACTGATTTAAAAATGTAAGTTGCTGAAAGTGATTTAAATTATCTGCCTCATTAATAGGCTAAGGTTATGACTTCAGAATAGAATATTCAGCAGAAAGTGTTACAAGGCTAAAACAGTGTCTGCACACAAAGTTACTGTAGTTCAGTTCTCTGTACATGTAAAATAAAGATCAGGAGAGCAGACAATCCAGCAAAAAATATGTCACAGCTCAGTAATAAAATCATGGAATATTTCTTGCTTGAAAGGATAACCTGATTTGCAATATAGACTTTTTAAAATAACCATTTGAGGTCCAATCTTCATGTTCTAACTTTTATCTGAAATTACTTCAGACCTCTGAATTTTCGTTAAGTTTCCTTGTAATTGCTTAGTTATCTGGTATTCTACAACTTAGAAATTCCATCCTCAAAAATGAAATGAAATGGACAAAAATTCTCCACACAGAAAAAAGCGATTTTCAGTGTCAGTGAAGGAAGGCTTAGTTTCCAAAAATACCAGCTTATTTACTGTTCATCTGAAAATATCTGTAATAGAGGGTACATCTCTCTCCAGTAGACAACTTGGAAGAAGGATTTGGATTTCCTATTGGAAATTGTCAATTAATAGATTTTACACTGAGTTCATTTTTTTTCAGTGACACACCAGCCTAGAATGACAAATTATAAAAAGACATTTAATACTATAAGTGACGACAAAACTCAAGAAAATTTGTGTGAGTTGAGTCTTAGCTTCAATTGATACCAACTGTTTTGACATTTATCTACCCTGTAATAAAACAGATGTTTCTCAGCTGGCTAGATCTCCAAGATACACCACCGATAAACATGGAACTAGAAATGACCCAGTCCCATACATACAAAGTCACACAGTGCATATACTTGTTTTGAATTTTTCAAGGATATGATCAAAGCTGCGCAGAGTGAATGGAAAGACTCATATTGACATCAATGGGCCTTGGAACAGGCTGGATGTGTTGACAGCTAGTGAGAGGCTCTGAAATCATCTGAAAATAAATTCAAGGTCCAATAGGACATTGTGGCAAAATAAAATGAAATAAAATAAAGATACCATTGCTTCATTCTCCTCCATACTAAGAAATTATCTCTGAGTTATCAGCATCAGTTTCTCATTTTGGTGCTTATGTTTCTGGATCATCTCTTGACAAATGCCTTTCCTTTTGTATGCATGACGACTGATTAATAACAAAATGCAACAGGGTTATATAAAAGTAACACACTTTGCATGTATAATGTGAAACATTTTTGCGTCTTACCTTCAAATAATATCCACCAAAAAACAGAAAAAAAGCATAAAGCCAAACTAATTTCTGTTAGTAGGAGGCCTTTAAACTTTGGAATTCCCTTCCCAGTCTTAGCTTTAGTTAGAAATCTTTAACTTTCCCCTAAACTCTGATCCACCTTAACAGCAGCACTCACATTTCGATCGATTTGGTGAGATGAATGTTATTTACACTTCAGTTTGCACCTTTTTGTAAGATTTCATACGAGAATAAATCTACACTTCCAGGGACGGCTGTGCAAAAGGAAGTCTGGGGCTGTTAAGCAGAAGTGTTAGACACGTATGGGAATGTATTAGTAAGGGTCACACCTCCATCTTAAGATTTCTAAGTGACAGAAAGAGAATAAAAGACAGCAGGATGGTGAAGAGAGACTGACTGCATTCATTTTTTTTTCTTTTTTATAACTTTGTTTTTGAGATTGTTAAACATTGGCTTCCAACAACCTAGATGGATCCCATCACCTAGGTAGATCAGGGAGTTGGCATTAAAACTTTGTTAAAGTAGCTCATTCCAATTATAAACATATATGATTTCCATGCTATATGTGCTGAAGGCAAGAGATTCCAAATGCCAAATATATTCCAAATCACAGGTTAGTAAAGACATTTCTGTGGCACTCTTAGTATAAAATTATTAGAGATGCAACATATAACTGATGGCACCCTGTGAACTGTCATACGTGCATGATTTCAGGTAGAAAGAATCGTTAGAAATTTGCACCAAAATAGATGAAAATAATAAAAAAACCCTACCAATGCATTACTATAAATTTTTGACCTTGCATCCTCCCTTTCCATTTTGCCTTCCTGTTCTCACTTTCAACGTCAGCAGTTTCCCTGGATATCTTAAAGGTAACATACAAATGGCGTTACTATGATTTCTTCAAATTGAGTTGCTCATGGATTCAGCAAGTGACAAATTAAAGAGTCAGTTCTCGGAGTCTGAGCAGCACCTGCTACAATACTTAAACCAGCTCCTGACCTTCTTTTCATTCATCAGGAGTCTGTTCCTCCAAAATTCTGTGTTGGTCGAAGAGATTATTCAAACTCTGCCCTAAGCCAAAACCAATCATGGTTTGTAGCATGCTGTATGCAATCTTCTTGGACATCTTGGTTACACTGGAGATCCCACTAAGCAGGGTAAGGACGAGGAGTTATATTTGCTTTACATTCTCAGTAGTGAAGTTATATCTGCTTTGCTTTAATCACTGATTATTTTTTCCTACCCAGTCACTTAGTTATGCTCTACTGTGCCTAAGTAACAATAAAGCAGTAAAAAAAAAAAATAAAATCACAGTACTTGTAAAAGATTCTCACTTCAATGAGAACCAGACCAGTCATTTGTCTCCTGAAGCTGGGAACTCCACCCAATTCTGGTCTATATATTACTACAGTTTGTCCAGATACCGAGCCAAATGATCAGAGCATAAATCAGCACCTTGTTGTATGCCACCAGCAGCTCAAGATAAGTAAGCAAACCCTTTAAATGGAAGATCAGGTTTCCAAGATGGTAAAAAAAAGGACAAGAAAGAAGCCAAAGAGACTCAAAGAAGAAAACAGTGTGAGTAGTTGCATTAGCAGCAGGGAATGACTGTATTAGTGAAAGCATTTTGGAAATGATTGCTGGAATCGGAAAGGTTATTAGATTTGAGATTACAGATGAACAATGTGAAACCAAATTTTCATCTCTCTTGCGCTGTCATATTTGCAGAAATGCTAGTGAGACAGAGTGACTGAATTGATCAAGACTGAGAGCAGTTCTGAGGACAGCATGAAACATGTTCCACGAACTGTGCAAGCTGTATGCACAGCACATGCCTGCCACCTCATATATCTCCATGCAATGCGTCTCTTATTGATCTTCTCTGATGCCAATAGCAGACACCTGGTTAGCTGGGGTGATGAGGTAATCAGCTATCATGAAGATTGATCCACAGCACTCTGGCTGGGATTGATGCTAAGAAAGAGAAAATGAGCTGGTGCTTACTAAATGGAATGCAGATATTTTCCTGCTTTGTAAACAGCAGATAAGAGGGACCTTCTGATTTTGAGGGCACCAGAAGTGTCAATGTGTGTTTGTAGCATCATAGCAATTCCTTCAAAAGAAGGAAGTAGGTAGGAAGAAATGAAATAAGGTGTCTCTAAAGCTTTCCTCTTGTATAATAGAAAACATTTTCCTTATTTTCTTACTTTCTAGAAATATATCTATAGCTTGACTTTCCCCAGTCCATTCGCTGCTGTCACTTTGGCTCATCTCTATCTACTCACACAGTATTGCAAATCAAAAAATGTTATTCTATGGAACCCAGAGCTAAGAAGAAGAAAATAGTTATAGCATGAAAGTAAATTTAACAAATAAATCATAGCTAAAGGCAGCATGAAACCTCTGCAGTCTAATTAACAGAGAGACACTAAAGATGACTTTGTAACAGAGCCAGAATCACCACCACGTAGGCTATTCAGGTTTCAGACAGTTTTCACAACTTGACTGTGTTGTCCAGTCAGAAAAGGCAGCAGAAATGTATCAGAGACTCTCTAACATGCCCTACTCCTACACAGATAATAAAATGCTTCCTTGTTTTGTTTGGCCTTGTTCTTTGTTTGGCCTCATGTCAATTAGAAACCTTATTTCTTTTAGTCTTTCACTCCTGCTTTATTCATAAAAATGTCTAATAACTGCTGAGATGATAGACCACTATGGATTAAATTGCAGCCTGTGCTGCAGCTATAGAGAAGGACTGAAACTCTTTGTTTTTTTAATAGGGTGACAGGTGACAACATGGGCACAAAAATGAGGCAGAAATCAAAAACACAATCAGGACATGATTCTTTCTTCCTAGGCATATTCTATGATTCCTGGCCAAACCCTTCCCATTCTTCTGTGCTTGAAGACTTTATGAATGCCTAGATTTTTAATATTCACATGGATCACTCGAAATATCATAGTTTATTAATTTCTCCTCCAAATTTTCCACAGATCTTTTTTAAAGCATATAGAATGTAAGTCTCTGGAAAATTGTTTTTAAAGCAAACAATTTTACTACCACAGAGTTTCCCCACAAACTGTTTTTCTGCAAAATGCTCTCTATGTACTTCTTTTCTTTGAATTCCTATTAAGTTGGGCTGCATCCAGATACCTTTAAAAAAGGTATGTTTTTCTGTAGGCCATCCTCTTTCAGGAAGTTCTCAGTTTGCCATTGCTAAGCTTCTCTTTTGAAATTATTATCCCAGGAGCTGCTCCCCAGGGAAATTACTGCAATCCAATCACCACAAATGTAAATTAAATCACCATCCAATATAACTACAGCAGTTTGTGCTTCTCCCCACTCCTTTCTCCCTTTGAGAAATCTAATTCTGGAACTACTGGAATAAATTTTTCTCCCCTCCTCCCATAGGGAAATAGCTGCAATGATTTTAGAACAAATATGGTCTGTAGGAAAGTACAGTGCAACTTAGTTGTGATGCTGTGGTCTCTATCTAGCTCATTTTAACTCACCCCTTCAGTGCAATTCCTTCTGCTTAAACTCTCTTCCCCATTGTCATTGTCCTATATTTTCCAAGGTCAAGATACTGTTGTCAATTCAACCTTCTATGTGAGACTATATTTGCAGCATTCCCCATTTGAAAGTTGTGGAAACTGCCCCCATATTTTCAGACATTCAGTTCAGGACATTCAGTCAGCACAGATGTAGCAAATGGCCAGCCTGGACTCTCCTTCATCTGACAGCTAAGGAAAGAGTAGAAAGTTGTGCATGCTGGAAAAGTGCAGTGTTAACTGGGAAGAGAACCAGGTTCCAGATACTAGCAAACAATGAATCAAGGAAAGGAAAAAGGGCTGGGTGTGTACAAGCTGGGAGAATGGCAAAAAGCATTAAAAAACTTTGGAATTAGATTAGGAACAAAAACACCTGGCTTTCCAAAAATGTCATCTACTTCAACCTTGATCCTTATCAAAAAACAAACTCTTTTCAGCCCCTGTGGCAAACATCTCCATGCAAGTCTGATACCTACTAAACCAGTGCAATGTCTTCAGCTACATCTGCCTCAAGTCTCTTAAAAAAGCTGCTGCTAGAACAAAATACTCTGAGCAATTTAGGGTTATTTAACAAATACATGTGCAACACTATGTTGCATAGCGATGTCCCTTCTTTAAGGAAATAGGTAACTGTTGTAAACAGAACCTTCTAACATGAAATTTGAGATTACACCCAAAGAGCATATTTCACACCTAGGAGGTAGTCTGTATCACTTTCTAAGGGGAGAGAAAAAAATCATATATTTTGGCACCAAAAATGCTACCTTAAAATAACAAATGTAATACAAAAAGCTGCTGCAAACTTTGACAGAATCTTAATATCAGTCTCACTTGAGTATTTTGGATTTGAGGATTCAGTCTTTAATCATCGTGTAGTATAGTCTTACTCTTATGCCATTTATTAACTTTGCGCTAAAGCATATCACTGTTATTATTATATAATTATTAGTAATAAATATTCTTAAACATTAAAGATGATGTGCTGATGACATAAAGTCCAGATCAAAAATGAAGCACTAAAACACTGGAGTTCTTTTTACTTAAAAGCAAATGCATACATACATAAATTTAGTCCTGCTCAGTAAGACCTTAATTTTTCTTTTGTAGACATATTTTGTAAAAAGAGTATCACACAAAATATTTCCCTTAGGTTATAATAAAGGAAACATTCAATTAACATTAGCACAAATAGCTGAGAGTAGGAAGGTATCATTCAGCAGTTTTTATTGACAGACAGTGATGGTGTCAGAGCATATCCCTATTAGTATATATCGGGTTTTTACACCTCAGAATGGGATGCAATACAACTGGGCCAGAATAGAAGAACCTTCACTGTGTGGACAGTATAAGCTTTGATGTATTCCCAGTTTCTCCTTCTACATTTAAGACTTAAGTTTTCTAAATATCACTGGTCACTACAATGTTGCTATTAAACTACTTTACTTATTCACAGATGGACAGATTCTGTGTAGAGAACTTACAGATAGTTCTAGCTCCCCTCTAAGTGACTGAAAATTCAGAAAATGTCAGATGTAGAAAAGAAGAATGAGTCAAAGCATCTTTTATACAATTTCTGGCAAGTTCACAATAGTGAAGGTCAGAGAAAAATAAGGGATAATGCTGTAAATTGTGTACATAAGCAATAGTAAGAAGTAGTTAAAAAGTGCACTTAACTATGCAGCTGTATTCCAAAGGATGGCATCATCCAAGGAATGATAGAGGCACAGATTGGTAATGTAATGTAAGCAATTAGTTCTGGCAGCTACAAAAGAACCGGTGAAGCAGAAAAATCAGTCTCAAGAACTAATCTGTAGCTGCACAATAGCAACGTCTTGATAACGGATCTGAAGCATGGCAGTTCAAACAGACAGGACAGAAATGCTATATGGATGCCTCAGATAACTGACACCCACGAAAGACTCAGAGCCAGGTGAAAGCGGGGAATTATTCAGGAAAACCAAAAAGGAAAATACAGGCCAACTATCTACCACTTAAATGAAATAAATGTAAGATGTGTCTCAGTAGATGAGGTCAGACAAAAACATTGCTTCAATTTTACAGAGCAATTTGCTCAAAGAAAAATAACGTTTCTTTATGTACTGGTAAATGTAAAATGTTCTGTTCATTTACAGAACACACTAGCTTTGAGTTAACAAATCTTTTATGCATATATTTAAGCTTACACAGATTCACCATTCAAACAATATTATTGCAAGCTAAGCTTGCCTGCTGTATGAAGTTTTGCTGTAATCTGTCCTTTGGACAGAACCATATAGGCAGCTTTGCCAGTGAGCATCTTTCTAGATGACCTTGACTAAGTCATTTCTCTGCTTTTCCTTCAGTACAATCCAAAAGTAATACTGGCATTTTCTCCTAAGTAGGCTGGGAGACATTGGATAGAAGATACTAAACCAGAATTCAAAGTGTTTTACATCAGCTGGGTTCGTTTAGATCAGGGGAAGGATGTACCTCCATGATATTATACTATGTAATGTAGTGTGTCTGCATTTGTTTCAGAACTCCTGAAGAAAACCACTCGGCTGACAAAATTTACCCAGGTTCACCCCAAGGAAGGGTTGGGAATGTGCAGGCTGGCTTCCTTCCTAAAACACAACACATGCTCCAGATGAGCACCCAGAGCGCTCCAGCTGCCAGGGGATTTTCAGCCTAATGCACCAAAGCGAAGCTGGCCGGGAGTGAAACCCCAAAGCATACACAGTATAGACCTCAGCACCAACTGTTCCACTCTTCAAGTACACTCCTATTGTAACTTGTTTATCAAAACACATGGCAATCAACAGAAGTTCAGTGTCTTAAATGACTCATGGATACCTATGGTCGCCTGCTTTGAGTCTGAACTTCTTTTGTGGATACACTGTGAAGGTTGTGGATACACTATGAAAGTTGAGCTCATGCTCTTACTTGCAGTATTAATAGCTTTGCTCAGTTACCTATTTCTCCAAGAAACAGGAGTATAATATCTTAAATACATCTCTATAATATATTACTGAAAACTGGTCAAAGGTTTTAAAAGATATTGGAAAGAGGATACGGAGGAAGAAGACCACAGATTGCAAGAAGATAAATCTTGTTTCCCCAAGAAAGCAGGCTAAAATAATTCATAAAAATACAGTCCTAAGCAGCAAAATTACACTCAGATAGCCTTTCTATGGCAGATCTCAATGATCGCATTTTAACAGACATAGTGCCAAATACATTTTGAAAATTTTAAAGGGATTTTAGAGAATTGCTTTTTTCTAAAATATGCTCTCATTAAAAGGCAAAGGAAAATCCCAGCTCAATATTTTGGACCATGCGCAACATATCATTTTCTTATACCTATTGCAATACCTCTGTCTTTCCAGTTTAAAAACCCAGCTTCATTTCTTCCAGTCTCCTGTTCACAAGTAATTCTTAGATATTATTTAGAAATTTTAAGAAACTTACTGTTTTGAACTTATTGGACAGTCTGGCAGTGGATGGCAAAGGACTTTAAGAATCTATTTTAAAAATACCACAATTAAGTCACAAACTCAAAGAAAAGCAAAGTGCCATAATTCTGGAAGAAAATGCCATATCCTTTGACCAGGTGGGTCATTCCTGTTTTAAAAGCAGCTCACTTTGGCTTTAACTATGGAACTCCAAAGGGCATTTATGTAACATGAAAGCTATTTTCTGTGTCTTACCTTTGCTACCAACTAAAGAGAGACAAACTCTAGGTTAAAAATGTCACTTCAAAACATAAAGCCCCCTTTCTATTCAAATTTTTTTTAAGAATTACCCTAGCTTCCAAATCACCATGACATATTTGTGTATTTTTCAGCAATTGAAACAATGTAGTTGCAAAAGAAGTGAATACTAGCTGATCAGTTTAGCACCCGTTTAGTAGTATTCATTTCATATTGTATAATAGTTGCCTGTGTGCTCAAAACTAAAACTGAAAAATAAAGGTAGTTACATTTAATGGCTATAAACAGCTTTGTCCTTTTACTTCCCTGTTTTCGTGTAAATATGTTAGCAACGTACTGTATGGACAAGTCTATATGATGGAATAACTTGCAATCACTTACAGTATTTACTTCACACCATCCTTTGGCACAGTAACCCTGGTGCAGACAATGAAGTTTCAGTTCAATGTGACTTTATATCCTGCAACACATCACAGAATAAATCAAAGTTAACTCATGCCATTGCTGTCAATGTTTATGTATAGAGACCAAAACTCTGTTCTAAGGGATTTTCAGAGAATTCTCACATTGGAAACACGACATACTTAGCACCACGATTTTTAACATCTTTGTTAATATATAACTTGTTAATTACAGAGCAGCTTTTTTACTTCTGGTTTAAAATGTTCAGTAAAATCAGAAATCTGTTATGAACTCTAAAACTTTTAAATCTGTGCATTGATAAATTTATGAAGGTAATAAAATGCTGCACACTTACAGTGCTGCATCCCCAGACTCCTCTGGGCTAATTGTTGCTGTATTTCAATAAAGGAAAAAAACATGCATAAATCTTATCTTAACAGAACAAGCAGATTTTTATTTCATGCTTAAGAAGGAGGGACCATATGGGTACGTGACATGGCATGCAGAATATAAAGGCAAGAAAAAAAAAAAAAAGAGAAAATGTTGCATACCATATTACACTTCACAGTTGTGAGGCCCAAGCTGACACCCCCAAGCCTGGGGTCAGACAGGGGCTTTTGCAACTTACACCAGCAATGAAAGCTGGGGAATTTGTGTCTCTGGTTGGGCATCCGTCACCAGGCCTCTGCAGCCAGCCTTCTTCAGCTCCCTTTCCCCATGCATCTTCTTTGACATGCACAAAATATACCATAAAATATAATAAAAAAAGACCATAAATTAGGAACATATTCTTTTCTCATCGGTATTATGAGCCTGCTTTGCAGAAAGCACTTTTGTAAATGTCATGATGTACTGGAATCAATGGTAGCACGTACCCTTTAAGTGAAACAACAAAGTAATTCCTGGGAGCCATGGTATTTCACGACATCCAGGGTAAACATCAAATTTTATTGGCACCGGGGTTTATTCTCAGGTGATCCAACAAGAGAGCGCAATACAAGAAAAATCTGTGGTAGTAGCCAAGACATAACTGGGAGGAGATTTTACTATGTATATATTCAATTCTCCCTGGGAATTAGAAAAATAAAACTAAGTGTGGTTTCCCAAAAACATGTGACCAGCACATTATTTCCTCCTTAATAAAACATAAATAAATGTGTCTAAGTTTCTCCAGATGGATATTATTTATGCATTGGGGGAAAGATAAAATTAATAGGAACATCAAAGATGTGCTGAAAAGTTTCCTGATTAAATATTATCTGACCTCCAAGTGTTCTTCCTCTGCATTCCCTGCAGCAATTTGGCTATTAGTCAATCTGCTCAGTGTTCCTTTCTGCAGAAATGCATGTCAGGTTTATAAATATCTGAATCAAAACTGGAATGTAAAACCTCATGTTCCCAAACAGGTGAATTTTATTTCTGTGTGTGTTGTCTGCACTTCTGACACAAATGTTGCTTTTTTCAATCTTTTCATATGAGAAAATAAAACCACCCTGTGGTGAGAGCTTCATTCTGCTTACAAACCTCTGTGACTCAAGTTATTTCTGTTAATATCCCTTGATCAAAACCTGAAAATGCTGGAGGAAGCCTATGTCTGCAGATCCCACGAACTTGTTGGAGCTCATCCTCAGGAGCATATTTTGAGCTGTTGCTCCACGCAAATCAAAGGAGGGAGAGCAAGGAACAGTCTAGACTCGACAGACTTTCGTTACAATAAATAATACATTCTGCATACGCTCTTAGGGATTCTTACACACACACGTCAAAACACTTCAGTGATAATTATGACTATTGCTTCTCTTGGCAGGCTGTAACTTTTGCTGCTGTAAGCAGGGATACACAGCAACTTACCTGCTGTCCCCCAAAGCTTAACTATCCTCATCATGAAGACCATGAGGGGTGAATGTGGGACGTCTGCTGCTGTCAGGCCATAGCAGGTAGATAACCCCACATCACAGTCCACTACAGAGCAACATGAGGGCCACGGCGACAGCAATGAAAAAACAGGCAACAAACAGTGAGGCTTCTCCATCATCACCTCCTCACCTACAAGGCCCTTGAAGAATGAAACCAGTCCTAGGGTATGGCTGTGATGGAATTGCAGACATTGCAATCAGGACAACCCCATTTGAAGACTTAATTGGAGGTGGGGTAGCAGAAGGAAGATCTACAAAATAAGTTTTATATGTATCTATATGTATTTAGCAAAAGACATCAGACAAACGCCTTACTCCGCTTTATGGGCTTGTATTGTTCTGTACAAAGGTTTAGATTTACCTGTATCCCAAAGCAGTTAGCTCTGTTTGCTGTGTTAGCTTGATCACACAGCACTTTTCAATAGATTTAATTTTTACATACCCTTAGAGAGAGCTTTCCTTTCAAAGACAACTCAATGATATCCTGCGAAGACCATACGCCACTCTGGGGAGCCCACCTACTTTAGGATACAAATTAGAAATGCAAACCAATCTTACCTCGAGCTACAGGTCAGCATCAGTTAGTGATGAAAGCATCCCAGACCTGGCTATTTTTCAAAGAGCACCTCCAATTGCTTTGCCTTTCACTAAGCATTCCTGCCTACCTGCAACAGCTGAGTGATCTTTCAGGGCCACAACGGGACCGAAATCCTGGCATAGATGTACCATGGGACAAGCTCTCCTCAATCACATTGCTCTTTTATATGCCCACAAGGACATCAACACTGACTGTGCTAAAGTAAATACAATTTTTGCCAAGGATGAAGACTGTCAGTGTTGTCAAGCTCCTGCAAATGTATAGAGTCTGAAGTAGGTCAGGAGGGTGTATAATTCTGCATGAACATGAAGTCACAGTTTTTCCTTCCATACTATAATACAATACAAACATTGGGGGAAAAAATCCCAGTTAATCTGTTATACATTAACAACTTTTTCTCACCTTTCCACCACATTCGAGAGCTCTCCATGGTCTGTTTGGATAGAGGTTTTTTTGTTCCACCAATATTCATCACTTTAAGAAACAAGCTCCATTTCTGAAATTAGAATTACCTTTTCCAAATAGACCCATTCCATATGTTGGGGGCAACATTTGACTGGGTGCATTTCAGCCCATAAATTACTCAGAGAAAAGTGAAGTTATCCATATTTGATACTACTTTATTATCCCTCCCGCAGCTCTCCCGTCCCACAAAGACATCGAGGTGCTGGGTAAGCAGGGCTGTGTAGCTGTATGGGGGCCCGAGAGAGGCGCTGGGGGTGACTCTGCATGGGGCAGGACCCTCTGAGCTGGGCCAGGACAGCAACAGGTCGCACAGGGTCCCCAACATGGAGTGAGGAAATGCTTGGGGAGCCCCACCAGGGACAGGGCACCCCCAGCACCCACCTGGAGGGGAGGTTTTGGAGGAGGTCGGGGAGGAAATTTAGCCTGTTGGTGCCCTCAAAGCCCTGACATAAGGGTCATTTTGGAGGCCTGAAAATCTCTTTTGGAAAGCTACCTTTCAACAGTTACAGTTCTTCAATAAAAAAATACTATGAATAGATAATAAAACGGTTTCTAAAACATCCATGAGAGTGATCTGAGAGCAAACAGGTCTAGACATTGAGGTTAATATTTGCAACAACTGTGTTTTCAGTGAACATAATTAACATGAAAATTAAATTAATACCAAATGTTCATTATCCACAACAAAATTATATTATGGGCAGTATTTTCTGATCATTCACACACATCCTTTTTTTCCCTGAATTTGGTTAGTCATAAGAGAAATGTTACTGTCGTGCAGAAGACAGCAGTTCCCAGCTCATGAGGAGTGTCCGCTCTGGTCTCTATCTGTTAGGCAGAAGAAATACAAATTGAAGTGTGGGGAATCATAGGACCAAGGAAGCCCACACCGGGGTTTAAGAACTAAGCTTCTACTGGAAAAATTTTGTTTACTCCTCATTACGAGTTGCAGAATCAGAATACAGTGAAACTTTAAAGGTTTGCATGCATAACACAAGATCTAGGGTTACAAGATATTTTAGATTGTATCAAATCATCCATAAAACATCTTTGACCTGTCTCAGCTTTGGCCTACTATGTGCCTACATACATCATTACCAGACTACTAATTAACTAAAAATTTGTATCTATTACAAGAAAAACTGTAGCACAGTACCTAAAGCATTAGAAGTAAATTCCTCACGTAGCTAAAAGATGGCCCAACATATTTTTAAACAAGTGTTTTATTTGTTGCTGAGTTATCTATTGAGATCACAGCAACACCAACAGTCAAGCTGAGAGCAGTGCACTGGTCCCAGGCCCATACATCATGCCAAATAATGAAAGTGCAAATACTATTAATTTAACTACACAGCTCATTATGATGAAAAATTTATTTGCAGATACCTCCTTGATTAATGACTAATGCCTGGTTAATCTTAAACATATCCAATAGGAAAGAAACTAAAGTCAATGAGAGGTACCCAGCATCACAGTGAACACAATTTATCACTCCAATGAATAGTTCATGGCATTGTTTGCTCCACATGCAAACACACACACACACACGCACTTTTACAACCTCACCAGAATTACAAAGTATCCAGGAAATAGACAAAAGGGCAGAAAATCTGTGACATATAGTATAGGTATTTGCATAGACAGTAGACAGACAGCTGTGAGAAAGAAGATATGCCTGCAGAAAATAAATCTGCTCCACACTCTTGTGTAACACGCAATGGCATTTGAGAAGAAGTTGCTAAAATTGTCAGTGCTTTCTTCTTCATTATACCAACTCGGTTTCCTCAAATATGTAGAGCTGCATTCCAGCTGGGCAGATTTACTCCATGCTAGTGATTGAAGAGATTATTTTGTTTACACTTCTTAGTATCTGAGATCTTAGCTATATTTCCACTGTACCTCTTCTGAAGAATTATAAAGATGTGATAAATAAAACATACTGTATTTCTGCACTGAACTGCATGCATTTAGGTAAGCTTGAATCCTAGAGCAGATCCTTTAGTGGAATTAGACTGGGTAACCTAGAGCAAATGTTACACCAGGTAAGACCAGTGCTCCACCTAAACCTCTAGCAGTAGGAGATGCTACCTGGAAAGAGCACACAAGCCTGGACACCATCTGCAGTCTCAGTCTCTTGTAATACCCCTGAGCAATCAAAAGAAGTGGGTGACGGATGCTCAGGGGACCATAGAGTCTCCTCCTAGAGAGTCTCTTAATGCAAGTTTTATCCATGGATTTGTCTAATGCTTTTTTGAATCTGCTAACTTTGCTTGCCTATACAGCTGCCTTTGGTAATGAGTTCCATTATTAAATGTATTAAACCTTGGTTAAGATACTTTCTTTTATTTGTTTTATATCTATTTCAACTAGTTTCAGGTGATCCCTATCGTGGGAGCTAGTGAGTGGAAGTTCCACATTCACTTTATTTCCTGCCTTTATGAACATCCCCTCCCTCGGCTTTCTCCTCAAAACAGAAGAATCCTGAGATGTCTGTTCAGTCATACTTGTAAAGACAGCAGCTCGATCCCATTGATTGTCTTGATTGCACTTCTCCATACTTGCCTTAACTCCAATTCTTATTTATTATAGTATCTACCATCTTGTCAGACTCACTGGGCTGTAGATCTAAGGATCCCTCTAGAGTTCTTCTGTTTTGGCAATCCCTCCAACCTATGGCATAACAGCTAATGTAGTAATAGATAACATGTTCAAAAAACAGGCTACTACTTTAACTGATTAAAGTCAGAATACAGAATGGAGTCATAGGCCTCAAAAGGTTAACAAATTTATTCTCTCAAGAGCAAATATTAAAAAAAAAATCAACATAGCCCTTCTTGAAAGCAAGAAACATTGAAATTCTCATATATTGTGCAGACACTGAAGTTTTCACATATAGTCAAGCCTACAAGATTCAGATCCAGTGCCTGCAGGTTATTCAGGGCTGTAAGGATTAGGCAGATTCCTGTGCCAAAAAAGTCAAGAAATAACTTCATCTTAGATACTCATCTTATTTCATCTTTGAATGTCATTCATAGATAAATTACTTTTTATAATAATTCTATTAATCAGATTTATTAATTTAACTAAGTGGGGTCTCCCTGCAATGTGTGCATAGGTACCTTAAAAACAGACCATAACAAATGCAAGTTTCTGCTCAGAATAGACCCTAGATCCCAGGTATTGACATCCATCAAAGCAAAACAACTTCTGCCAACAATATCCTATGCCTACAGCAGTGACTTCATTAATCTCTTGTAATCAGAAGGACCATCAACACTGTACACCAGTGTCTTAGCAGAACTGAGCAACACTCGGAGCACCTCAAGCACATCTAGAATGGCAGCTGGCTCCACTGCCTGGGACAGAGGCAATGGGTACAATTGTACAGATATCTGCAAAATACCTCACTGAAACCCAGCGTTATACGAAAGGGTGAAAAACCACTGAAATTTTCATGTCACTTGTTACCAGGTTAGCCAACAGAGAGACTCAGTTCCTGGCTGAATGATGGGAAGAAGGATGGGAAGGAGGAATGCAGCCCAGGTGGGCACCCTTGCTCCTCGCCAAAGCAGAAAGCTGGTACCTCTGCAAAGGTGGGTGGGATGAACAAGCACGACAAGTGCTCACAGTAGGGAAGGAAAACAGGCTGGAAAACTGGGGCCTTGCACAGGTGAAGGACCATTACTGCTAGGTTGCTCTAGACAGAATTCAGAATTCTACCAGCATTTAACACTGAACCTCACTTATGTGTTTATGTGCTAATTGAAAATAATCAAAAAAGGAATGGTTTTAGGGTTTTCAGGAAAAGGTTGAAATACTAACTATAAAAGTTTGAACAGTATGATAGTCTTTCAGGGGATAAATACCCTCCTTTTTTGTTATATTGCCAGCCAAGCACATCTACTACAGAAAAAATAATCGAAGAAAAGCAAATTGTGGAGTAATGAGAAAACGCTTTTATTCCTGGGCATTGAATGGAAAGAGGTGATGAGAATGCTAGATGGAGCTTGAATAAAATTAAAAATGTTTTCCACTCCAAACGGAAGGAGAAGAAAGGAATTATATTATTATGTACACCCGCAACAGTTCTAAGGGTCTGCCATTTTGCAAAGGCGCAGTTTTTGCTGTATAAAATCTGTGAAGCTGATGCAGGATTGTGGTTTCTGAAATAGTAACACCATGAGCTACACTAGAGCCGCTATAGCAGGGAAAGAAACTTTGAAAATTCAGTATGGCATTGCCATAAATTAAAGACTTCTTGTCAAAAATACAAGCAGCAAAAGTAGCACTTGATCAGGAAATACAAGCAAGAGAATTTTTCTTTGTAGAGGTCCTTTAGGAAAAAAAATCAAAGAAAAGTAAAACAAATGTCTTCAGAGAGGAAAGAGATAAAAATCTTATGATAATGCTAAATTTGCAAGATCTGATGATGCCTAACTAATTAGTAGTTTCATGAACTTCTCGAGTCCAACGACTGCTTATAAAGTAAAAATCAATTTAGTGCTGCAAATCCACATCAGACACTCTACATTATTGAATGGCACAGAATGTCAAAAATATGAAGGGCTTTGCAGGGACTTTTGCAATAAGTCAATTCTTGCACCTTGAAAGTACCTTACAGGTGCTGTGAGTCCACATATCATAATTTTTAGTACATTAAAAGCAGACGCTACTTAGATAGTTCAGGACCTGACCGCAAGACTTTGGTCAGGGAAGCAGAAGCCACTCTGTTCAAAAGTAGCCACTTAATATATTCCATACTTCTCATTTATTGAGACCTAGGAAAGAGCCTAGGGATAAGAAAAATTATGCTTTTACTCTATATATTCTCTGGCTGTTCTGTAGTGAGAGCAGTTGACCTCTTATATATAAGAGGTGACAGATCCTATGTCTCAGTAAAATGGCATAGTGCTACTAGCTTCTGGGTTTTGGAGGCTAATACATAATTTTTAATAGTTCCTAGTCATTGTAAAAGTGACCACTGATTGTCTTCCATCTGGGGGGCACCAAAAGCTCTACTGAAAAGAAAATTTAGCAATAACTAAAGAATTAGTCTTGTTTGGATTGCTGTGCAACTCTCTCTAGAACATTATATTGATGAAAAGAGTTCCTTGTCTGCCCTTCAGTTCACAGGGGCAGATGATATGAAGTTTTTGTAATAAAAGGCAGGAGAACCCCCAAGGATATTAGTTTGCTTGGAAATAACTATGCTGAAGAAAAAAGCTGTTAGAGTGAAAGATGGTGAGCTTGAAAGGAGAGAAGTGAATGAAACAAGAACGAAATATTTTCAGAAACCAACATGAGTGTCAAGAAGGCAAAAAAGAGAAAGAAAACTGAAAGTTTCTGAGCGACCTTTACTTTTAGCACAGAAAATAAATGTTTCCGTTTATAGTTCCTTGTTAAATTAAAACCAGTAAGGGATGATGAATCTTTATTCTTCTTTATAGTTTGCCTTTTAGTGAGACATTTTAGTTTTACATAGAATTTTACGTGCAAGTACCTAAACTTACCCTTAAATGTGATAGTCATAGCATAACCACCTGTAAACATATGCACACACATTTACGTTTAAGTAAAAAAAAAAAAAGCAAGCAAACACAATTCACAAAAATTTCTGGTCTGAAATTGAGTTGAAATGGCATTTTGTAACATCTTAAGCAGTAAATCAAAACAGAAAACTGAATATCCCCAACCATATATGCGCACAGCTGTAATCACTGTTTCTTAGTAGACACTGTGCCTGTGATCTCTCCCGGCCCTCTTCCATCTTCTAGACAGTAGAATCCCAGAGGAGTCACTGTGTACCAGATACTTCTCCTTCCCTCACCAGCCCTAGTGTCCCTGCCTCTGCAGCAATGACATATAGAAAACACAGTAAGCATCCCACAGCAATGTCCTATGGAAGACAAGAAAGTCAATAGCCACAAACCTTTTTGACCAACTTACTCTCCTCCTGGAAAACAACCCACAGCTCTCCAGAAGTTTACAAGCACTTCATCCATGCTTCATACCCTGCAGCTCTTCCCATCAGCACGGGACTGACTGTCTATATGCACAGATCCAAAGGATGTTGTTAAAATCCTGACTTTTATTTAGTCCTTTTGTACAGGAGAATTTTCTGATTGATCATGGATGAGTGGTAGTAGTCCAGGATATAGCTCTTGGACAAAAGCTTTCAGAGGATCTGAAGAACTTCTTATTTTCCTTGCAGTAAGGTAGGTCTTGGTTTGGCATTGTGTACCAAAGCCCACACTCTCATATCAACACATCAACCAGTGTCTTTGATCTGACCTCAACATTGGCCCTACAATCTGGCCTACTTCCAGGGGGAGGAAGAGCCTTCTTCCTTACTTACATATGATTTCATGTATTTGGGTCTGTTTCTGGCATTCCTAGATAGTCTCTGAGTCTCTGTGGTGCTGCCTTATATTTAAATGGTTTTCCTCTGGTTTAGTTATAAACAGCCAGACCCAGATACTCATGTCTCCAAGTTCGGGCCCATCAGGTAATTCTGGGTGGCTCTTCCTTTCAAAACATCCTCGGGATATCTTGGGTTTCCTGCCAGAAGGACTAGCATAAAAGAGAGAATTCAAAAATCACTTATATCCTGAAGGTTTTGTTCAGGTTTGGCTCATTTCCTGCACTTTGCTGTTAGCTGTGAGAGGAGAAGGAGAAGGGAAACATGTGGCTCACCTTCCCTTCCCTCCCTGTGGCCAGACATAGTCCCTGTCTCCTTCTCCTGCAGAGAAAAGGCAGGTAGCCAGGAGGCATGTGGCTGGGGGGCAGAAGCAGGGGAAGAGTTTATTAATTTTTGCCAGCGCAGAGGAGCAACTGCTCCCCTATAAAGGGCCAGTTAAGATGATATTTTAAAGCACTTAAAGATGATATTTTAAAGAACATATTTTAAAGCTGTGTCTAAATCTTCTTGATCCTTTCAGCTTATAAAGCATTTTTACATGCTCAACTCCTCTCAGGTTTTAAAGCTCAGTGTCTCAGGTCTGATCTTGCCAGGAATTCGGTAGCAGAGAAGAAAGCCTAACAAGAAGATTTTCTGGCCCTTGAAGTCAATGTTGTACAATGAAAGCCTGCATGATATGACACAGAATATTACATATTCTGTTCTCTTTTTAGTGCTAGATACAATGGAGCTTTATCAATAAAGGCATTCGAGCAAAAACTTCTGATAAATAGATGGCGTACTGCAGCTAAACAGAGAAAGAAAACAGCTTTAATGACAGACACAAGTCCCTTCATGCAGTGTGTTTCTGGAAGGCTATTATAAGCAGCATTAGTAGCCTATTCTTCAGTTTCCTGCTTTTTGATGTACCTGTGACTCAGGACCGGTTGTAAAAATCATATTACACATTTCACCTTATAAATCATACAGCATATTGAAGCATGCTCATAACACACTGCCAAATTTATAACCTGCTGCTAACTCTCCTCTAGCTCAGTCCCTCTTTCTCCTGCCTGTCAGCAAAGGCTCAGAGAAAAGGAAGTTAGGACACTGAAAAAACTGGCAAGAAACCATAACAAGGGAGGAAATACAAAAAGCCTAAGAAAAGAAGCAAAAGCATCTTTCTCTGTTGTGTTTTTCTGTCAAGTTGCATGAGAGGAAAAAGAAATGGTTAGACTCATTTTCCACTGTTGTAATTTCTTTGTCCCTGATTTTGTTTTACAGTAGTGCGAAGTCTATGAACTGTATTGGACTGTAAGCAAACCTGACATGGCACATTCATGTATCTCTACAATAAGTGGGGGCAAAGAGGTGGCTAAAACCTGAAGTAGCAAAGCAAGAACTAGAAAAACAAAAAACAAAAAGAAACAAAGAAAACAACTCAGGATTGCCTATTTATTATATTTGCAGGAGAATCCCAACTGCTCTGAGTCCTATGAAGCTAGGCTCCTTGACCTCACATTGCTATAAATCAGCAACAATTCTACTGACATTAATAGAGTTATATCAATGCAGGGTCAGAATCAAGTCCTCTGTTCTTTTTTTTTTTTTTTAGACAGTCTGTAGATGAGGGGACCTTCCTCCCCAGAAGGTAAATGGGAGGCAAGGTAAAAAGAGAGTTTGCAATTCCTCTGGCAAGTAGAGTTGTGTGCAGGATTTTTGGGAAAACATCAAGATTTTAATCTACCTAGCAGTGATCTGAGCTGGATACCCCTTTCCTGAGTGAAGCAGAACCTATCTTTGTCCCTTTTACCTCAAATCAATGCCTCAAAAGAGCCAGCAAATGCCCTGGTGAATGTACTCTCTCCCAGAACTCTAGCCACAGGTGAACGGTCAGAAGCTATGCTTTGTTTCCATTACAACTTGAAAAAATATACTAAAAGCTTAGAACCTCCTGTAAGCTCTTGGATGTGTTCTCCATCATGCCAACAAGATACTACAGTTCTTGTATCCCATCCCAATTAAATATATGCAAGTGACTCTGGTCACTGTGGCATCTGTATGTTCCATCCCCACAGTGGGGTATATTTCTATGCCTATATGATACAAAGTTCTGATATTGCTTTTCTTCTTGCATACACTAACATTTTTTTCCAAAACTACTCTAAGGACACAACTCATAGACAATACCACTGTAGTCACAGCACGTATTAAAATATGATGTGCCAAACAGGTTAATTCAACATTCCTCTAAGGGACCCCTGAAAAGGGGCTGGAGTGGCACATCCATAAAGATGGATGATAGCAGTCAGACACTAGTAAGTAGAGACATAGACATGATCCAAAGAGTACAGATTTCTCGCACATTATCAACACCATGATTTTCATTATTTCAAGTACTTTCTATAGTTCCTTCCAGTGATCCATTTGCCCACACCAGAAAGCTACTTTCATCTTTGGAGCTGCCAATGAGCTTCGGGGCAGAGAAGCCAGGTGAGCTGTTTTTAGTATTTTGTCAAGTAGGAGTGCCTCAGCAACCAAGTCCCCATAAAAGAAGTCTCTGTAAATGCTTAAGATAATGCCTCTCATTTGACATTAAGTATGTGAGATCTCCTGGATGGGGTTATCTTGAGCAACTGTGGGATAAGAATAACACCATGAAATTTAGAGATCACACGATAGCAGTTATTTAATGTGATAGTTGGTACCACAAAATATCAATTATCGACAGCCAACAGAAGCACATATATTTTTAACTGCTGCCCATCTGTGTATCTGTGAAGCTTGGCTGTGACAGGTGCAAAATATTTGTAAGTATTCTATGAATTAAGGGCAGAGGATTGTCATTTCCAAGGTACATGATGGTAAAAATGCCTAAACACACACACACACAAAAAAAACAACTTGAAAGGAAGAGTTGATCATATTTCATTTATGCACTCTCTAGTGGGTTCCTCATTTATCCAAAGAACTGTCACCAGTGTCACTATTTGGTTTGAGAAGCTAATTGATGCAGCTGTGACTGAACTCACAATTTTTGCTGGCAAAACAACATGACATGCTGTGGAATTACAGCAAACGAAAGAAGTTGCAGGTGTTCTGTAGAGAGATACAGCAGGAGACCAGGTTTAATCCATGAGCGTGGAAGACACAACATAGAAAAAAAGAAGACAAGCATTTTCTACATTGTGTGCGAGGAAAACAGAAATCTGCGACACCAAAAGGCTCCTGACTTGAAGGATTAGCAGGTAAACAGGTGGAATACCAATGCTATTTAACTTTGGGATATCTCCTTTGAAGTCACAATCCACTGCACTACCAGGAAATTTCTAAAAGGATTCTGTCCATTCTAGATGTTGAATGTCCAGGAGGCAAGGGACTGCAGCAGCCATTGCAGCTGACTGCAAGATCAGTCAGCTTTAATTCCATATGTATTTCTTTATTACCTGAAAGACTTTAAATTTCAAACTCTTGATATTTCACTTTGTATTTCATAGCATGAAATGGGGCCTCAACTGCTGCAGCTATTGCAACTGACTGCAAGATCAATCAGCTTTAATTCCATATGTATTTCTGTGTTATCTGAAAGACTTTCAATTTCAAACTCTTGATATTTCACTGTGTATTTCATAGCATGAAATGGGGCCTCACTGAAACGGCCACATTATTTGAATCAGTCTTGAAGAGTAAAATTGGAAGATTCACTACAGAGCCATTGTGAGTTTAGTTCTTAAAAAGAAGATATCATTTGAGTTGGAACTCACGTATTGTTGTGGACAAAGCTTTTGCATGGCATAGTGATCTGTCCTTTCAATAGATCACTCCAAAATTACTTCTACCTTTTCACCACTAACCTCTCCCCCTCATCTCCCAGGAAAAACAAAACAAACAAACAAAAATACTTAATAAAATAAATATGAGTCATTCTCTCATGTTTTTTCTATTTTGAGCACCATGGGAGTGGGGTTTTTATAGACTAAAATAACATTCAGTAATTCTCTGAATAATTATAGGTTATTTAATTCAGGTATTTTTTTCATCTAAAGAAGAATTTTATTCTGCATATTTCAGTAGAGAATTTCATTTAATCTCAGTTAACCAAAGTACTTTCTTTTGTCAGTTGCAAACTTTCATACTTAATTTTTTATCCTATTTTCCAGGCCACACATTACAACATATAGAATGATTTCTTAATCCACTGACATGCCCTGCTAAATGGTTCCAGCTCCCAACACAGTGATTTATTTTAATCCCTTCTCCCATCAAATACCTTTACTCTTACTTGATCATTGCTAATTTTTCATGATGGCCTATGAATACTAAGCCACAGAAGCTAAGGTTGCTGGTCTACGAGTCTTTCTGATTCTTCTCGTCTTGACATTAACTAGACATCCACAACAAGAATAAGAATTTGAGGAATCAGCCCTCATGAAGGTTGTGGAGTCTCCTTCTCTGGAGATCTTCCAAACTTGCTTGGACGCAGCCCTGTGCCACGTGCTCTAGGTGACCCTGTGTGTGCAGGGGGGTTGGACTAGATGACCTCTAGAGGTACCTTCCAACCTCAAGTATTCTATGATTCTATGACTAAAGTACTGAAATGTGATCTACTTCTCTCTCATTGATCTTCTCTAGAGTGCCCACTCCTTTGGAGCATCTACATGTTAGTGAGCATTACATACACTATGGCTTTGACATAATCTATGGGTATAGGAACAAGAAAAGCACAGTCTGCAAGAAAAGCTTTTTGAATCCTTATTATTTGTGTGTTTCACAACGTGGTTTATAGTCTCCTCATTACTTCTTTCCAGAAATACCCTAAACGTAAGTCTCTCTCTTTCTTTTTCTTTCGTCAGATTTAGAAGGAACACAAATCATTAATGCTGTACACAAAGAGAGTCAAAACATATCCATAAGAAAAAAAAAATCACGTTTGCAAACAATTAATCTTGGTAGGGAACACGGATTATCATACTGTGAGTTACTATAACTATTCTGTATCAACCATGGGGAACACAAATAATATCTAATCTAAAAGCTAAGACTAAGAGCTAAGATCAGTAAGAGCTTAATATGTACAATTATCGAGAATGGTACATTTAAAGCTTAACAGTCATTTTGCTATTTCTTTTAGAAGAAATGACAAAAACAATGCAAGTCCTATTTTCAAGTAATCTTTCATTCACAAGGAGCCTGTTGGGAAATTGTTTTTTGTTGGAAGCCTGTTTATATTAAGTGTGATATGCATACACTGGTAGTTCTCAATATACTTTTACTGCACTGAAGAAACAACGGGAACTTGTAAATTCCTCTCCTTATAATAGAAGGACTATACAGCTTTTTAGATAAAGTGCTTTTTTTTTTTTAAAAAAAAAAAAACTAACCCTGCACAAACAATTGTATTTAATAGGTGAGCTTAGCAACACTGCAGGAGGAGAGTTACAAGAGGCTTTTTTACTCCTGAGACATTAATACTACACACAGGAAATAATTATGTGTAACAAATGTAGGAGTGTGCAAATATACCAAATGTTTATTATTGACTCCTGTATTCCTTTTTGTTTGCAACTATAAATCACTCTTCACCTAAGAAATTGAGTTTGAACCTCTCATTTTCCTTAACTAAAGCACTAGCTATGGCGCAGGCAACAAAAGCTTTGTAGCACCCATGCAGACACCTATTATACTGGATTTGCACCTCTTCTCTTCAATATAGTCTTCCTGCCCATAACATTTGTAAATTAATCAGTGATGATGGCCCTATAACATATGCATGATTGCATACGGAATTAATGGAAAGACTTTGGCATTCCCCCATTAATCATCCACATATCAACATGCATTTTGCTTGTGCTTCATTTTAGAAAGAAACTCTATAGCTATTTTTTTCATCCAATTTTGAAATATATCCCCGTTGTTAATTATCGCATATGTTCTCTGGAAAAATGTAATGCCCTTAGTTACCATACAACGAACATATCTCTGAAGGCAGAAAAGGATCAGTGAGAATACAATTTCAAAAACTCAGTGTTTTCCATTCACTAGCTCCCAGAAACCACATGAATCAAACCCATTTGTGTTTGCTAAAGGTAAAATTCCACTGAACTGACATTTAATTCAGCATCATAAATAACAGTGTAAGATTTGAGGATCAGTGTGTTACAAAATTCTTTATATTATTCAGAAGTCACTATTCCCAAATCAACATTTCTTAGCTTCAATTTCTAAGCCAACTCATATCAGGCATTACAACAACAGAGGAAACCTAAAGACTATCACTACACCACTGACTAGCATAATACCCAGCTCAACATTCACCTGATGCAGAGAGCTAAGGAAGCGATTTTGTAGCATACTTTTTAAAAACCGTAAAAATGCAGTACAGATCAAGCAGTGACTTAACTAGTGGGTTAAGTGCAAGTCACATTGTCATTCATTTAACAGAAAAGGATTATTATTTGAAATAGATCTTGCAGATTTTGCACAACCACTTATTTATACATAAAAAAGGCACAGAAGGAAAATAAAAGATTACCTGAGTCCCAGGTATAGAAGTACTTTCATTAGGGAGGTTATTCATGGGAGCATTCCAAAGTAAACAATTGCAAGGGAGTATGTTGTGGAGAGGAAAAGGTCAGTTCTGATTCCTTGAAGGAACTTGCATAGTTATTAAAAATAGCGTATTTATTTTAGAAAAGTAAAATCTCATATAGTGAACGTCCATAAAATGGACTCTGCAATTTTTTTGTGTGTGTAAATAAATGAAGGTAACTGATTTTATATCTGTGGTACAATATGGCCACAAAAGTGCTTTTGCAGATTAGGCCTATCCTTCATTTCTGCATGGATTTATTCCTCCATGACTCCTATACAGCTGTAAGACATTGCTTATATATGTAAGATGCTACAAAAATCCCAAACTTTGACTTGTGTCATCATTCACATAGAGAGTGTGCATTGGTGAACAACATATTTGATAGCTGACTGAGTTGCTAGCTATAATAAAATTTTAGGAAGTAGAGAAGCCTGATGTTTTCATTTAAGTTGGTTCCTACAAAACCATTACTGCAGGAGAGCTGCAGCACTTAGAGTTTTCCAAATAATGGCACCCTTGAGTGCAGAAACACTGAGATTCAGAACAATAGAAAGGCATCTATTCTTGAAATAAATTATTTATGAGTATACATGAAAAAGTATATATTTATATATTTTATACATATATAATATACACATATATATATACACATACTACACACCAACATAAACAAATATTTTCATTGAGTTATTAATGCATGTGGCACACCAGCAACTGTGCAAAACCCCATCAGGAAATGAACATACTCTAGACTACTAACTAGCAAGATACCAAACACTCAAATTATAATCTACTGTTTTCAGATATTTATCCGTTTGCAAAAACTTCAAACATTTTGGATAAAAAAAAAAAGTAAAGTACCTACTGATATATGTTTCTTTCATGTGTGTGTGTGTGTGTGCGCGTGTGTGTGTGTGTGTGTTTCTCTCTCCCCTTCCCTATTCAGTCTAAATAATCCAGCTCTTTCCAGTAAGGTCTGTAGAAGGAAATACCTTTTTCACTTTTCTGTGATCATAAGTCAGAGCAGGCACTTGTAATTTAGCAGGGATGACCCTTGTGTCAGGGGCATCCTTTTTGTCATTTCTGCAAAACACAACTTGACTGAGACAGAAATAAGATTTTGAGGAAAACAAAACAAACGTAAAATCCCAAGGCCAAAAAACAATCTCTCCATAGTGTTGCAATATCTTTACAGTTCAATTTCCCAAAGCTAATAAAGGCCGAGTGTTACCCTTCCTGTAGCTCTGAACTTGTGAGGCTTACGTTTGATCTAAATTGTAGAATGAGTGGCATTATACCTCTACTCTTGAGAAACTCAAGTGCTTATAAAGGCAGCACATCCTCTCCTCTAATGCTGGTTCACACAGAGGGTAGGAACTACTCCACTAGCTCCTTGAATGAGAATAGAAGTCAATGTGATGCTATGAGGGAATTTCCAGGGGTTAGTTTTAAGTATTTAAAATCACAAAAATAAGTCATGCAAAAAGATTTCAATTAAAGATCAAATTCAAGCATGCTGAGAGAGAACAAAAGGAAGAATATTTATAACATTTTTTGCCATTTGCAGGGACAGTAACATAAGCATTGCAGGAATTGTAGTGGGAAGGTGAAAGCAAGGGTTGGTAAAGAACCAAGTTTGCTGCGCCTGTTGAAGTTCTTGTTTCATATTTTACAAGTCTAGATTATTTACATATTTGGTTTCTGTGGTTTTCAGTTGCTGAATTTCTGTGATTTAATTTGAAAGGACTCTGAGCTAACCAGTTTCAGCTGGACCAAGTGGGAGCTGCTCTTTCAAAATATGACATGTAAGTTATATCACACACTTTGAAAAGTTTTAAGTATCTTGTATCAAGAACCCAATATTAATGGCTATCTTTCCATCACTATTGTGACTTACAGCTTGCAGAGCCTAGAACTTGGAGTGATGCTCCAGAAAAAGATCAGGAAGAAAAAACTTATTTAGTTACTACAATGAGATTTGAAGATTATTCTGTAAAGGAGATACGATGCTACTCACCTGCAGAACACTGAGGAGATGCAAAGGTGTCCACTCAGCCTTCTTCAGCTCAACCCCAGTTAATAAAACAGTACGTACTTCTATAGCCAAAGACTGAAAAAAAAGAAAAAAAAAATAGGCGCTCAGTCACACTGAAATATGTTACACAATAGTCTTAAATGTTGGCTTTCCTAATCTTTTAGGTGCCCAGTTTTACTTAATAACCTTCTTTTATAATACGTGATATATAATATAATAGTATGTGGGAAGAAATCAATG
The DNA here is from genome assembly GCF_000705375.1 of Tinamus guttatus. Next base: position 88,882 of record NW_010581595.1, read on the forward strand.
CATAGGAGTGATTATTACTACAACAGATCTCCGTCTGAACGCTACCCTAATACAGAGGCAGTACCACTGAAATCGGTTAACATGAGTTATTGTGAATAAAGGAAATTACCTCACAAACAGCATCCCAGAAAAAATAAAGACTATATTCTCAGAAAAGCAAAGATCTATCATGCCACCAGTACTTCACACAGTAGAGTTAGTATGTTATTTGACTTTGCCAATGCAACTGAAATTTACATTTAGTGTTTAAAATAAACTGTTTTGAATCAGGTATGTGTATTTATGTGTCTACATACACATATGGGCAACTGAAAAACAAAGCGTGCTCCCAGAACTGAAATAAACTAGGATATAGCCCTGATCCAAACAATGCAGGCTCTAGGCATGTGCAAATCCATCAAGCTATTCAGGCTCACATATCACACTGGTCAGTACTTTTGGTATTGTTGGCGTAGGGAAGAAGTAATAGGATCCATTAGTCATCTTTATAGATACAAATTTTATGAAAGAAGTCTGATTTAGTGATGACACCAAATAGATGCAACTATGGTTGATGTAGATGCTGATTAGTTCTATGTTTTAATCAGCCACCAGAAGAATACATAGCTTTGATGACTTAGTTATGCAAGAAAAAAAAAAAAGACGAAATTTCTGCTCTTCCAAAATCTCAGTGATATTAAATATTTATCTTTTTTATTATTATTATTTTTAAGTATTTTCATAACAAAAGGGACAATATGCTTTGTCCATTTAGGAAGACCTTGCAGAAGTAGTGGTAAGAAGATATCAAGCATTGCCACCTTTTCCATTTTATCATCTACACTAGATTAAAGATTTCAGGACTGTGAAAGTATTACAGATACAGATTAAACTCAGGCTCCAGTACAGTGAAATTTGGCCTACAAAGAAATGTAGAATATCCACGAGATTATAATTGACTCAAGTGACACAGGCTACGCCCCAAACTATCTGAATTGCTGGTCCCTCTAACCTTTACAAAAGCACCAAGCCAAATGGCAAAGGCTATGCGCCACAGAAGCCAGTTCTAGCAAAACCTTAAGTGCTTTCATCTCTCTTACATAGATACATAAGAGAAAAACCTATCAAATCTCATAGATGTCTGAAATTATGTTTCCATGTACCACTGCAGAGACTGACAGCAGTTATCAAATCTAAAGTTTTGCTTAGTGAATATCAGCACCACAACTCAGAACTTGAAGAGTTCCCATTTTCCCTTCAATACTGGTTTTCTTGATCAGATGCTCTTCTCCTGGATTCACAAAATCATTTCTCTCCTTGATGAGCTATAGAGTAACATGAGAAGCCAAACTGAGACAGAAAAGTGAATTCGCTAACATACAAATCCACCAGACATTAAAAAATAGCAGGTTTTTGAATGCAAGCCATACCACATACAGTTGTTAGGCAAAACATCTAACTTTCCCATGCATCTCTTCTTTTACGAAGCAATTCCTTAATTCTGTTGCACTCTAAGCTCTTCTAGGTTTTGTATCATTCAGACATCGTGTCCAAGTCTGGTATGAAAAGTCAGTTGCATGATCAGGATTTAAACTTAAATTGCCCACTTTTTTTTTTTTTTTTTTGTACTCAAGGATCTTTGAAAAAAGGCAAGGGGGAGAGAGCTCTTGTTTTTGTCAATAATGTCACATTTGGATAAAACCTATACTATGGGAGACAAGTCAGGTGGAGTCATCTGACATTTGTGTAATTTTTTAAAAACTAAATACCTATTGGCTGTGAAATATTTTGCAAACACAGAGAAAATGAAAAATGGCTAGCCTCTTAGCTTTTTCTAGCTTCTGCCTACACCTGTAACAAATTTGGCACATGATATTCACAGCTTTGTATAAGACTCAAGTGCCTTATATTCACAGTGATGGAAGATATGATTGTGTACAGATGCTTATTTTCATTTTTCAGCTAATTCCTTTTTCTCTCTCCAGACTTATTTTGGTGTTATTTGGGGAAACGCTGGGGATTTGGGTGGGGTGGAGGGGGGGAAGCAAAGTAGAAAAGGGGTTGAGAGGGATAATAGACTAAAAAGCATAGCGTTTGGAAATATATTACATGGAGTCTATGGGAAACCAATATTACGAAGAAAGCAATTTACTGTTCAAATGCAGTCCCACTTGCCTGCAGTCTACTTCTATTTACATACCTAGGGAGACTCAACGTCTGTAACTCATTCAGGAACCAGTCATCTGAGCTGCTGACAGAGCTTGGATTTCACCAGAACATGCCGGGGTAGGGACCTTCAGGTCCTATGTAAGTGGTAATAAATAATTTTACTTTTTACTGTGTACTTATTTTTTTCAATGAGATAAACAGCTTATAAAATTCAGATGAACACATATAAATGTACACAGCACGGCTCACAGAAACATTTGGCAGAATTAAGGCAGGAACCAGCCAAAAATCAAATCTTGGCATTTGGCAACTTTTCTGGACTATGCATCCATATCATACTAGCTTGTGGCAAAAGTGAAAACGGGAATAGTACTAGGAGTCTGCATTTAATGACAGAGATCTCATGCTAGAAGACGCTTTCAGGGAATGCTGTGCTGAGAGTTATATCATATCTAAGGTATCAAAATGACTTGTTTCAGTCCTTCACAAAGTGACATAAATGTTTTCACTTCCGTGAAAACAAGAATGAACAAAGAAACCAGGAAAACCCAGAACTGTAATTCCACTTCTGACTCTCTACACTTTTCTATGCACATGGGCATCTAGATTAATCACTTGAGCTCAAATTTTCACAGCCTTAACAGTTTTCAGGGCTTTAATTCTAATATTTCACCCTAAGATGTGGACCAGCAGGACTAGTCAGGAGACCAAGCACTCTCAAACCTCAAAAAGCATATTATCAAGTATGTAAGGAAATCTGCAGAACTACTCAGTCTAATACTGTTTAGCTCTTTCCTATGTGCAAAATGGCAGCAGGCCTATTACCATGTCTCAGGCCAAACTATGGGTGAAAGTGACTGCTCCTTGTCTCAAACTTTCACTAAATATGTTTCAAGAAGACAGGGAGCAATATTGTGGAATGCCTTGCTTCCTGTTTCACAGACCTCCTTGTCTTTCACATCATTTTTCCTTCCTGAATTCTCAGTTTGGCCCTTTTTAGCCTTCAAGGAGAGCAGTTTCCTAGTCAAAGTAGACCAAAAAAAAAAAAAAAAAAAGATCCCCCTGTCAGATGTTTGAGGAAGCCTTGTAATATCATCAGTTCTGCTCTATTTTTACTGCATTTAAAAACATGCACACAGCTACAGCTGGCCGAAGCTTCATCACAATTATTAGGATTCCACAACTTCCTGTGGAGAGGAGAATATTGTTATTCAGGCCAGAGCTTGTTCCATACAAAGTTCAAATTCTTTTTTTTAAAAAAAAAAAAATCAAGCCAAGGTCAAGGAATACAAAGTGAGCCTATGAAGGCAGGTTGCAAGTAAGTCAGAAGTCAGCAGAGCTGAAGGTGATGGATGACATCTATAGGTACCTGTCCTCTGGTCACCGTTGGAAGAATAAGTTTATATCACAGTTGTCAAAGATGAAGCCTTAGTTTAAGGAGTTCATGCAAATCAGGCTATGACTGGCATTCTCCTTGGGTCTCCTCCAGCCATGCAAGTATAGAAACTCCATGTGAATCTGAGATACCACTGAAGAATCATAAAAGAGAAGAAATTCAAACTAAGATCTAGAGATCTTTATTAGCATCTATTTTACGGTAGTTAATTCTGCATTAGTCGTTTTAAGAATAACAGGGAGCCTGTTTGCCTCTCTAGATATGCTGACGCACTTGCAGGCAAGTGTACACTCTGCAGGAGCTCAGAGAAGTTCCCATCTCATTGGAAATGATTGGCTTTCTTCTCTGTTGTATCATTCCTCCTTATGGCAGACTGCTGCTCCTGTTTCTTTTCCCCCATCCTTCCCATATGCCTAATTTGCTCTAAAGATTGTCATGGAATGAGCAAAGAGTTTGCAGTTCGTGGAGCACAGAAAGCATCCCCATACCTTTCTTCTGGGTATGTGTAGGTATGGCTGGGGCACTTCCTTCTGAGTTTTCAAATTAGTGAGCCGCTCACTTTTGAATCACTGACTGAATCTTCCTAGGTGATTTCTCCAGCAAATAGATTTTGTCTAGGAACCATATTTCTAAGCTTATTATACTGCCTGGATGTAATCATAATGATATTTCTACTTGTTTATGAGTTGGAATAACTCAAGATTTTGTTCTTAGAGGAAAGATGGGGTTTTTTTTCCCCCTTGTTTTGAGTATGGATCCGGTCATTAAAAGCACACACATGCTCTGAACTAAATGATTTCTGGTTTGAGGAGTGAACATGCACAAGAAAAGACACACATCTGGAAAATACAGGAAATGCAGTTCAAGTGCTCTGAGTAGATGGTTCAAGTTACTTTTCCCAGATAACTATTCACCTGCCTCCTACAACTCACAGGCACTTGCTAACTGTAACTTCCAACCTCAAGCACTATTTTCAGTTAAAACTAAGAAACATGATTCTTTTTAGAATGTAAATAAGTTTTCATACTTTCAATTTGCTGTGAGTACTAAGAAACCATCTTTATTTTCTACGTGATGAAAGCAGAGGAAAGCAACTTTTATCTGGCTTGCCTGAAAATAAATTTACATCTCCTGTTCATTGGATATGCTCCTTGTCCTATAAATTACTAAGAGCTGAATTTAAACAAGCTCTCCACTAAGAAGTTTTCAGTCTGCCAGGTTTCCAAACTATTCCACTGCCGATGGCCTTCTACATCCTCAGGAAACATAACTAATTATAGCAAAATTATAACAAATCAGTTTTTATTCACATTTTCACTTAACACTTGCCAAAGGAGTAGGTTTTTTTTTTTTTTTTTTCCCATTAAATTCATTGCCAGGTTTGTGCCGGTGAAAATATCTGCACTCCATTTTTTTCATGTGTGCATGGGGGTTGGACTAAATGATCTCTAAAGCTCCCTTCCAACTTTAATGACTCTACGATACTATGATCAGTCTAGATACTTCTTGAAGCTATTAGGAATTTATATCATTTCCCCAAAATCACCCTCCGTGATTTCCATGCTTCAAACCAGACATTAGCTCTAAATTTTTCACTTCTTCATTAAAATGTCAAGTAGCAAAGAATTAGTCCTAGGAATAAAAAAGAATCTGTTGGCTTTTTCTCAAATATAACTGTGGTAGAGGAAAAATCTCATACAAAAGAATTTCTCACTATATCGGAGTGCTAAGCCCCAAGTATATATTAGCAATCTTTTGTGTGACCAGTGATCCAGCCCTCCTCGAAGGGCACTTTTCCTATTCAAGGAGGCCTTTAGTGTCTCGCTGCTACTGTGGTTTTAATGAACCTTCACATTTATGGATTTATCTCATCTCGTGCCTCTCCAACATCAAGCACAAGGAGACAACTGGATCATCCAGACCATCTCTTCCTCTCCTCACAGACACATCCCTAAATCTCTTCCCACAGCCTTGCATTCCCAGGGAACTGGGATTTCCTTTCCTTTGGGGCAGACCTGGAATATTCAGTTTGACACTGCAACTCTTCCTCTCTGCCCAGGTGGTTGGCTCAGAAAGGAGCTCAGGAATTTGCAGGTCCCCCTTCCCTCCTGCGGATGAGCTGAGCTACCTTCCCTTACTTCTGCAAGGAAAGACATGACTGCAAGATATCAGGAAGGAATTTCTTTGCAGTGCCCCAGACAGGCAACCTCAGCCCTGGCTCTTTGCATGGGGAGTCACCTGTAAGGCTGACAACTAATTCATCACTCTCTGCAGCACCTCTTGAGCCCTGGTTATGCTGATAAGTGGCACAAGCAGAAGTAAGAGACAGGATAAGAACTCACTAAACGCTCAAGTCTTTATTCTGCAGTTCCTCTTTTTGGTTTTTTTTTTTTTTTTTGGCTACCACATTTCTAGATTTGAACTCTGTTCAATCACAACAAACAACATGGTCCTAAATAATTCAGTAGCAAAAAGTCCCCATTGAGAAGGATGAAGCAGTTTGAAAAGAACATACCTGAAGCTGCTTTCACACCATGCCTAGAAACAATCATCTCTATTAGTAACAGCTTTTCTTCACTAGCTTATTACATCATTATCTTGGTAGCTTCTCACAGTTGCCATTAGCAGGTTAATCTTCAGAATTTGAATGAATGGTGAATATAACCATGCAGGATTCTTAGCAGGCCATAGGTACAGGTTTTATCTGAATAGTATTTTTTAGAAACCCAGTAGAATCCCAACAGTCCAACATCTGCAGACTCCACAGCTCCACTAAAGAAGACCCAGCCAGATGCCAGCAAAAACATTACCGCTCAATCAGCCACTTGGTTTAATCCACTCTGTAAAGAAATGACAAAGTTCTGCATCTAAAACTACTCTAGATTTTCCCAATTAAAAAAAGAAATAGTTAACAAGTCTGATTTCTTCAATTTTCTTCTCAGGATCTCTCTGTGTAATCTAATAACAAACAATTTTAAATATACTTGTATAAGCATACACACAAACTCACCTAAAAATATTTATAGGCAGGGCAATTTTTAAGTTGTGCCATCTTTCTTTGAACATAATATTAGAAAGCTTAAAAAATACTTTAACTTTTAAAAAACTCTGTAACACACTTAGTCTTCATTCCTAGCATTTCTAACATTTGATAAGTACCTTTGCAGATGCAGCTTGGATCTATAATTTGGAAACCTTGGCTCAAAAGCAAGTGCGATGCCAGCTGTGATAGAAATTTTGAAAACCCTGCCTTTTGCTCTCTCTATTTTAATAGTGAGCAAGACAGCGTATAAATGGAAGCATGCCCAAAAATACAGACATAAAATGAATTGTCCGCTTGAGAAGTCTAAACAATAAAATTAGAAGGCTTACATTAAAAAAAAAAGTTTATTTAAAATTTTGATATTGATGTTTTCTGACTTTTCTCAAAATGAAATTTTATTAAATGCCTGTAAAATAGCTTTGTTCAAGACTGACTGCACTAACCAGGACATTGCTCAACTAAGTGGTGTATCCCTGGAGAGTAAATTTGATCCAATACATGGTCATAGTGAAGCCAATGCATTAAAGCCCCACTCACTTCACAGATACTAGAACTTGGCACATAGACTTTACTGCTACGGTACCTGCGTAGTTCATATGATATTTTTACTTAGACATTAAAAAAAAAAAAAAAAACCTAACAACAAAAACTTCTAGCACTCCCAAACATGTGCTATGAATTGTATAAATACGATTAACTTACCTTGACTAATTGCATGCATTTCAGACTGATTATTATGTTGGCCTTTTTACCTTTCTCATGAAGGTAAGATCCTAGATTGGTTCTGTGTGGTTTCAAGCTGCTCTCTGTGCTTAAAGTGCATCTGCACATCGTTTTTATTAACATTTGGAAGTGACCTGCAAAAGACTGCTTTCTCCATGTGAAGCAGCAAAAGCTTCTCTGGCAGCCAAAAACCCTCAGTCACTGATGATGGCACTTCAGATGATGTTGCTTAACCTGTGAGTCTCCCTAGGCAAGGACTAACTGGCTCCACCTTGGGAGAGCTGCATTTGTCACGCAATAGCTCCTTATTCCCACTGTGAATTGCAATCAGCTGCATCCCCTTCCAGTCAGGTGTACTTGTCTGTAAACAACAAATTCACCCTAGACATTTCCCATACCAGCCCTTCATTAGCTGTCACAGTCTCCCTTTAATTTCATCCGCTTGATGCACCAGCAGCGTCCATTTAAAACCTCACTTTCTATTTACAGGCACACTGCCAATGATCACTATTGCTTTCTACCTACAGTGCGCACTTTCTCATGACTCTTATGAAAGCAATCACTGCTGAAACTATGAGCATTTCAGAGCTGCCAGCAAACCAGAATGGAGGGCACGCTGAGAGCGGGAATACATAAAAGCAAGAGGGCAGGAGCTGCCAGCAATTAGAACAGGCTGGGCACTGCTGGCACACCAGAATAGTCCTGCTGCCCTAGTGCTGCGATCGCTCCTGAGCATCCTCCGGTGCTGTCTGTTCTCAGCGGCACCAGGGTTTCTGCTGGAGTTTGGTCTGCGAGCGGACACCTCTGCTTTTCAATCTCTCTCTTTAAGGAGAGCACCAAACTGCCCTTTCCATGATAGGCCTACTGATCTGCTGCATTTTTACAAGATGTTCAAGTGGCAGTCACTGGTGCAACGTTAGGGCCCTCGGAGAATATTCCTTCCCACACTGGGAGAATATATTCCTTCCCGTGCTTCCTCCTACTAGGAAAGGACAACAGAGACAAAAAGTCACAGCAAGATCATTTAATTTACTTGCCAGCTTATTGACATTTCCATAGCAACTTCATTGAGAAAGTCATGCCTTTTTTTTTTTTCTTCTCACTCCTTCTGCTTGTGTTTTGTTCAGAGCTGATCAAAGGCCTGATGCCAATGCCCACTTTGTCCTCCTTCCAATGGCGATACCTTTTAGACCAGCTTGTTAGTATGAATCAAACGAAGACACTAAGAAACGAAACGGCAGAGGTGAGGTATCTCTATTTTTCACATTAAAAGAGTGAGGAATGTATTTTGGGCACCTCGAGGGAGGATTATTTGGACCCTGATGCAGAAAGGTGTTTAAGCACAGTGCTTCACTCTGCCCAAGGCAGCACTTCAACACACCTGACTTTGAATCTGAACCAGAACACACTAAAACTTTTTCCCGAATGAGCGCCTTCCAACAGCTGTCCATCACCATGTACTATATTTGCCTAAAAAGTCTTAATGCACCAATGGCAATACAATAAATACATGAAACAGACCGTTACAGTCAGCTAAAGTCAAAATACATTCATGATCACAAACTAACTCTTAATTTTTTGTGTAGGATGTACATTAAGTTCTTTCCCTTCTATTTTTCAATCAGCTTGTTAATCACAGCCCAGTAACTGAAAATACCATATAAAGAATTCACAGACTTTTTAATCTTCATGGCTTAAAGTTAGCTTTTGACATAGAATAGGAGACCTAAATAAACTTCTCTGGGAAGTCTATTCTTCGTGTTTACAGCATATAAATTTTTATTTCATCATTGTTCTAAAGAACTAAAAATCTAAAATAAAATTGCTGAAAACTTCCTATAAAGAGGAAACTGTAAAGGGAGCCTATGCAGGAAAGCGAGAAGAAATATAACTGATGCAATTTCTCTTTCTTGGTATTTCTCCTACAATTTAAGTAACGCTGGATGATATGAATTCTTTTCCCAAACGAGTTAGCTGGGAACAGACATAAATTAACAGATGGCGGGAGCCATCATTACATGAGAAAACAGACAAAAGTCAAAGACTGCCATCCAGACAGAGACAAGGAGGACACAGAGTTTAAGCTACTGAAGCTGTCGAAAGATGCCTTCCAATCACGAGCAACAAACGCCTGCTTCCATAGCAAAGCCTAGAGCTTTAAGTTAGCCTGCTAAAACTAGACAGGGGTTCTCAAATAAGCTAAAAAGAAAAAGGAAACACAAGACAATTGCTGAGTCGCCACAACCTGAGAAGAGGAGATAGGAAATTGCGTTCTTGGGATTGGTGCAACTTTTGACATATGCAGGTGAGCAAAATGAATCACACACTAAAGTAACTGCTGTAGATGTGTGGCTTCTGTGAACAGTCATTTTCTCTCTACCTTGTACTTTCTGCAGCAGAGCAGTTAAGCAAGAGAAAGCCTCAAAGGAAAATAATGCAAAGACGGGAATCCAAGATGTCTAACGAGTTTCAGTAAACTCCCCCCTGGATTACGGAGTGTCTCAAGTCAAAAAATTCACACCCTAAACCCAACAGCCCATTTCTTTCACGCTAACTAGAATGCCAGTAATCACACACAAAGGGCTAATTCTTCTTTCTGGTACATGCCATTTCTGGGAGCAGTTCCTAGGGAATGGACAGGGAGATTTCTCCCTCTCTCAAGGTGGACAGCGAATGTTACCCTGTACTGAAAGCCTAAGGAGATCACTAAAGCGAGACGCAGAAGCGCGCTGCCAGCTTCTCCCAAACATCCCATCACCTGCAAATTTCTCGGAGGACAGCTGAACAGCTGACACACAGAAAACTCAGAAAAACAATTCCAACAATGTCCCCCCCACCTTTCACTCTCTGAGAAATGTTATGGTTAAAAGACTGCTTTAATATCCCCGCTTTGATTTATTTACATTCTCCCATCCCTCATAACTACCTTGTTGTGATTCATTCGGGCTCCACAACAGTTCATCAGTTATATCAGCTAACAGCGCAGCTGTATTTCAAGCAGAGATTTACATGGAGGGCACCGCATTTCGCAGTATCAGAATGCAGGGTGCGTCATGCACGCGCATTCCTCAGAGGCTGTAAGGTCACCGGGTTCAGGATTTTCTTCATTTTCCAATGAAAGAAAAAGAAAAGAAGAAAAGAAAAAAAGAAAAAAAAATAAAGGAAGAAAAAAGAGAAGGGAGGGAGGGGAAGGTACAGGCTGCGCTGGGACAAGGCCACTTTTTTTCTCCTTGGTGACAGAGTCTGACATTTATGTGATGCAAGTACAAACAGTATGACATTATACTGTGACACTATATAACGCAGCAAGAATTTATGTACTATTCTGAATTAATCTACGTGCTCAGTTTCAGTCTAGGAAAAAATATAGGCTGATGATCCTTGTTAGGACATGATGCATTTAGAGAAGGTATTTTCATGCAGTTTATCACTTCTATCACTGCCTGATCATGACAGTTGCTATTCACAGGACAACTTACGTTCAGAGGAATCATAGCAGCAGTATCTCAGATACTGAGGTCGGATTACTACAAATGAATGAACCCTGGCTCTTCTGGAGAAACGATTATCCTAAAAGGACAAGGGGAAAAAATAAAACAGATTTTAAAAAATAAATAAATTAATTAAAACTTACAAATTTTCCTCAAAAGATGCATATGTATATATGTCTCTAAGAGGAAGTTTGCATATCGAGTAAGAAAAATTGTAACTAGAACAGAGTTAAAACCAGATTGATGGTGAATTTATCCATGGATTTTCCATTAATTTAACTAGAGCCTAAATTTCTCTGCATCTTAACTGTAGGTACTTGTTTTATCTCATGAAAGCTATAAGGAAGCACTGAGAAACAGGGGAAGCAACCTCAAATACTGCAGCGGGCACTCAAATACTGGAGTTCACTGCACTTGTGAGCCATGATCAGGGCACCACTCCAGCGTCCACACTGTTCACATCCAAGGTAGTTTGTTTCCTGTGCCAAATTTTCTCAAGTTAGCATGTTGTAAAAACAAGCATCAGGGCCTGGCTCTATCCTCAAGCAAAAACACAATGCAAATGTCCACAGCATAAGCAAATAAAGATTTCCTGGAAGAGCTTTTATGTGATTTTTAAAACTTCCTGCTGCAAAAGGGAAAAACAAGGAAAAATTAGAAGTCTATATAGCATTAATATAAATTTTGCTATTATGAAATGAAAATTTTCTTTCTTACTTTTGAAGTACTTTTGAAGTGAAAAGGAAAAAAAAAACAAAGAACAAAATATATGTTTTCGAAATAGTGAAACCAAAATCTTCAAACTTGCTGTTTTTATCCAACCTCTCCGACACATTAAAAAAATCTCTGTTAACTTTTCTACAAAACATTTTGCTTCCCACAAGATTTCATCTGCTAGTAGAAGCCACTCCAAAGAAAAATTCCCATGCAGTGCTAATGATAATGTATAGGGTTTGACAATCAACGATATTTGTCTTGCACTTCAAGCTCCTATGTTGTCAAAAGCTACTACAAAACAGATGAGCAATAAAACAGAGTTGCTTCAGAACTGATCCCAGTTTGGGTAATATTTATAGATTGTTAGCAAATTCTCATCAAATTCATCTTTCACAGAGAAATTAAAAACATATCCACTCCTACATGGTGTCAGCCACACATTGAAAAATATGTTTCGTGATCTTGTAAACGCAAGGCTGAGCTCCATATTCGCGCTACCGCAGAGGAGGGCGCGCGACACCGATGGCCCCAGCGCCAAGGCAGAGCCAGTCCTCCTGCTCGAGCAGCTCAGACCTACACGTGAGGGTGCCCTGCTGAGGTGGGGGCTGGAAAGGGGTGGTTTAGAGAATGATTAAAAGGCTGGAAAATAGTCACAGACCCAAGCAGTTTGGTCTATATATAAATTATGAAGGAGTGCTTAGGAAGGGCTACACATACGTATGTGAGGAACAGGAAATGGATGGTAGAGGACTTTTTTCATCTGGAACGCAAAAAAATGAGAGAAGTTAAGAGAGCTAACACTAGAGGAAGAAAAAGTAGGAAAAAATGCAAACAATTCATTTCAATAGTTAGGACAAGCAGCAACTGAAACAAACTGCCAGCAACTGTAAGGGGATTTTTTCTTCATTGGAAATCTTAGCATTTAAATTGCTTTTTCTTAAAAACAAACAAAAACCCTATGCTAATTCATGTGCGATTCATTTCACAGAAATTCAAGACTTCTGTTATGTCAAATGACCAAACAGAAAAGGTATTAGGTCTTCCTTAATAGCTAAATTGCAATTTTTTTCTTAATATTGAAGTCAAAATCAAGCTTTGGTGCTTGGAAATGCAAGGCCTTCACCCATATTTCTTCCCCAATAGCATGTCATCAAAGACAGAAAAACAAAACTAATAATGTTAGGAAGAAGAGATGATTATTTACTTTGATTAAATGCACATCTATTTTTCTGGCTCCCGCTCACATGTTCCCCATAACCGAGGCTGGAAGGCAGCAGAGTTTGTAAGAGAGCAATGAGGTGACTCTCTCTGTGATCCTGTGAGTGCCAAGGATTTCTGTTATCCAGGCTAGACCTTTTGATCTGATTGCAACTCTGTGTAAACTACTGAGCTTCTTTCACATAGTCAAAATCAGAAAAACAAAACAAACCCCAGATCCATCTCTATTTTGTTTCCAGTGAACTCTATCTGTTTAAAGTAGAAATGACTTATTCGCAAAAAATAATAAATACTCCAGTTGGAATTTATTTATTTTTAGGTTACATTGGCACGGAGATTATGCTCTTCAAAATGAAATTTCCATTTGAAACAGTACAAAATTTTGAGGGTCCATTGCCTTAATTGCATAGCTAGATTGAAATGAAGAAACATATCTGCAAAGTTACGGTTGTAATAAAAAGCTGAGTGAGATGATAGAAAGGTTCCACATAGTTACCCAGATCTTTTTTGATGCCTGAGCTTTTTGGATACATCTTGCTGTTTCTTCATCTTGCTGGCGTTTTCTGGCATACCGAGGCACAAATTAAACTGTCTGCCCTGCTTTAATGCAAACCTGGCCTTTATTCTTCCCAAACTTCAATGAAAGGCCCTTTGACACTTGATACACCCGTGTGTTAAACATACAGGGCAGCGGAGCCACGGATGGCCCGATGTCAGGCCCTTAATACAGCACTGCATCCCCAACAGGAACCTGATTCCCTTTGTCCGTGGATGCCACGGAGAGCTGATGTCATGAAACGGCTATGAGGAAGAATAATACCATAGAGCTGTTTGTTTAATTAGTAACAAGGGTAAAATCCACCTAATGCGCCTTGATCAGAGGTCAGTCTGAGGGGTCTTTATCAGAGTATGGGTAGCCTGCAGTGGCCGAGGCTTAATAATAATCTCTAGACTTCAATTTCCTACTAATAAAGGGTAATATAATGTAGGGTAAGCCCTCTTATTTGTTCAGATCTTTTTAACCACTGAGAAGCTAATATGCAACAACTGAACAAACACTGGCCACACAGGTTTCAGTTTTAGAAGCACAGATGACCTCTGATGAAAGAAATGATCAGTCAAGCGCCGAGGCAAGGGTGGAAAGAGAGGGAGCGAATGCGTATTTTTTCTCTGTGAACCAAAGGAAAAGAAAGCTGCTCTTAAATAATCATAAACAATATCAAATAAAAGTGCTTCAGAATGACTGAAATTGTTATAAGGTACAATTGTTATGTATTTCAGGAAATTTCCGTTGGTAGATGGCCCTATGGTCTGGGCCAGTGTATTCTGCTAATAGAGCCTGACGAAAGCTCTATAGTGATTAGCATGACTTACATTAACAGACTTGCTGAACTTTGAATATAATCTCTTTAGCACCTGAACTCACTTTGTTATTTTTTCCCCTACACTCTAATAGTGAGTGACCTGATAAATTCAATCTAAAGAAAACCTCCACATGAGAAAAAGTGCAATTCAAACACAAAAGATTTTACTGTATATGGAAGGACCACTATCTTATCTCTTTTTCTGTTGTTTGCTTAGGAAAAACTGGATAATGCAATAGCCTGTAGACAACGAAAGCCAATTTCAGCACTGGTGCAAGAGAGCAGACGTGCATCATACCTACCTGCAATAGGCTGAAATCCAGCATTCAAACCAAACCTTTTCTTCCTAACATTGTTGGTATTCTGTTTTTGTACACCTATAAATGTTGGAGCATGGTTGGCAGCTCTTTGCTTCCTCAGCTCTTTGCTACCACAGCTCTCCTCAGGCTTTGCCCTCTTCTAATTTTCTCAGACTGTTGCTCTGACAGGAGCTCCCACAGGAATGACCCCAGCTTCCCATGTCAGAATTTTAATCCACTGAGTCTTTTTCCCTAGAGTGTGTAATCAATACTGAAAGACATATCTGTGTCCCTATAAATATATTAGCTATGAAATAAAATCCATAGAGACTGCCATGTTATCTTTGCACACATTGGGAAACAGAGATGATAAAAAATGTAGCTTTTGTGTTTCACTTGGACTAGAATAAATTTAAGACAAAGTTGACCAAAAAAAAATATTGAAAATATTTGCAAACATATTGTAGCATTTTACCTAGCCTCAGGTTATTGTAACCTATATACTGAAAGAATGAAAAGCAAATTAAAGGATATGGTCTCCAGTCAATAGGAAATGTAAATCCTATTAATGTTTATAGGAGTTACACCTGCACATTGAAAGGGCAAAATACAAGACCTTTAAATTGATTACCTGACAAATCACTATAAAATGAGAATAACTTTTTAAAAGCAATATGTGATCCTACTTCAAACTCGAGAGCTCATAGATTTTACATTTATGGGAGCAGTCGTGAAGCTTATAAAACACTATATACAATCTACAGCAATGGAAAATAGCACAAATATTTAGTATTTACCAAAATAATAATAAAACTATAAGCTATAGCTAATGTAAAAACAAACAAAGTAGGTATAATATACATGTAATTACAGGCAGGGGAACTGTATAGGGTAGCAGAAGAAAGTTCTGGCGGTATTAAAGTTTCTTACAAGCAGCTACTTAAAGGACCAAACAAATTAAAAAGCAGCAATGCTAAATAGCATCTCTGTAAAACCTACACCGGGCTGTTAGGAAGGCCCAAAATTGGAGTAAACAACATACAGATCCTCCCTTCTGCTTCTCCTGGATGCTGAAACATGCGAGAGGAAGGGCAAGAACAGGAGAAATGATATCAAATCACTTGTGTATCAGAAGCATAATTTGCAGGAATTTGATCGAGCTCAGTATCTGCAACACCCACAGACTTAATTCTGTCTGCATGCATCCTCTAATTTTGCAAAATCTCCAAATTTTCCTCTTGTTCTCATCTTCCAGGAACAAAAGACCCTTCAGGATATTGCTGGAAGCAAATGTCTTGTCAATCCCCTCCAGAGATGCTTGTTAAATACTGACTTTAATGAATTTAAACAAGGTGACAATTTAGGTTGTTTCATTTACCACTACTGACAAGTTGCTTGAGGGAACACACCCTCTTCAATCCTCAGACACCCTAGACTGTTGCTACAGTTTGCTTTTTGCATGGTTCATCTATTTCAGAGAAGATTTAGGCATCAACTTCACCCCCTTCTCTCTTCCCAACTGTCCTTTTTCACATCATCAGTTTCCATGTGCTGTAGATTTTTGGTCATCAATCTGAGTCAGCTTTCCACAAAGGCATCATCAACTTTCTGCCCTCTCATCTTCAGACTAACATAATTATTGATAAATGATTTATCATACTAGCAGTTGGATTCCCGCTCCCCAGCCGCTGGGTGATGACAAGCTTTCCACTTGCCATCACAGACAGATCCTGCAGCTAGCGGTGAAAGAAGAAAACTATAACACCACTTTCCGATCTTTCTTAACTCCTAAGCTTTTTGCCTCGCTTTTCACTGTTACTGGCACAGCACAGGCACTAATTTACTATGCTGGGAGAGGCTGTGTTGCAGATTAGCAAGAATGAACTAGCTAAAGAATAAATTGCATCCTATGTTGTAGGATGCTAATAATCAGAGAGCAAAAAATGCATGACCACACAACATGTGTTCGTATTATTACTACTGGAATAAAAAAGGGGGAAAAATCTTTTCTCAAAATTACATACTAGTTTTGCATGAATAAAATAACATATGAACATTCTTTAAGAAAAATACATTCCATAATCATAAATAGATCTGAGAAATTAAGTATTTAAGTGCAGCATGATGCAGGTTGATTTTTATGTGCAATGTTTGTACATAAAAAATGGCATGCAAGTTGTCCATTGATTCAGGTCAAACTGGTGGCTGAGTTAAAGGTACGTTGCAGCTTGGACTGCAAACCTCTGCATTTCATATTGCCAAAGCAAATAAACATGGAGTTTCTTTCCTGTATTGCTTGCACCATCAGATCATTAGATAATTAAAACAACAAAAGACACACAGAAATATTGGCTATAGATGTAAATTATTCTAAAAATCAATTACTTTGTTTCTGAATTAGCCAAGGGTTATATGGGAAATTCATATTTAATTTGCTGTATGGCTCTGGCATAAACCCAACCAAGAAGCGCAGCAAGCAAAATCACTATTCTTTAGTCAAGATAAAAGAGGAACAAGAGAGTCTCTCTGTTGGCAACCCATGCTCTTAAAGCAAAGATGAAGGTCATCTTTTCTTGTATGATCCATGACTGTGGCATGAAACAAAAATCCAGCTATGTTTAAAGAAACAGGCCTTACAATGAGACAGAATGAGGACTGTCCATGGGACACCATATTCTCATTTCCTCTGGATTACGCGAGAACACTGCTGCCAGGTATGTGGAGAGCATTCAATCCCCAATCCCCACTCAAAAAAAAAAAAAGGGGGAGAAGTAGAAAAAAAAACAGAGCTAGATATTAGAAATAAGCATATGGGACACTATTAAACAGATTTGGTTAATATGAAAAATGATCAGGACCTTGACGCTATTGTCGAAAGAAAGTGGCTTTCTAACAGTTTTTCCTGCCTCTTTGATCTATATAGGTTTTACACCAGACCTTCAACCAAGACCAACAATCTTCCTCCCAAGATATTTTTGGCAAGACATGTAGAATACCTTTATACCAGCCTTGATTTTCTGGAGTTGCTCCAATACTGCATAATTACTCTTCTGGAGATGCTTCCAAATTGTTGACTCTTTTTTTAATATTTTACTTGCTCTCCTGCCAAACCCACTGAATTTCTCCTATAAAAACAGACACAAATCTGTCAACTTTCATGCATACTCACCTTCTAGGGAGAGAACTGCTAGGCAGGTCTATCCCGTACTGCTGGCTGAGCTTGGGTCTCTGCCCAGTCTGCAAGAACACAACACCTTAGTTGGATGAATGCTGTAGTTTTTGCGGTCCCTTGTAGTTCACTGAATAAAGTGGGCGACTTTCTTCTCCCATCTATCCAAAGCAGTAAAACTCTTAAAGCAGGTATGGTCTGAGACTTGCTAAGAAAACTCGCTCTTTGCCACATTTCCAAGAAAACATCTTTGTCAATAGCTACATTAAAAAAGCCTTTTTTTTTTTCTCCTCGGCCACTCGTGTAAATCAGGATAAAGTGTTTACTCTGGCATGGAGGTACTTAAACAAGCTAGGAACACCGGAGAAAAAACTTCCATCTCCCCCACCACCCTCAAAGACACTTTGTGTGGGCAGAATGCACAAAAGATAGGACCTGAGCCTCAACGCATACTGAAAATGATCTACTTTATTTCATAGAATCATAGAATGCTCAGGGTTGGAAGGGACCTCTAGAGGTCATCTAGTCCAACCCCCCTGCACACACAGGGTCACCTAGAGCACGTGGCACAGGACTGCATCCAAGCGGGTTTGGAAGATCTCCAGAGAAGGAGACTCCACAACCTCTCTGGGCAGCCTGTTCCAGTGCTCTGTCACCCTCACTGTTAAGAAATTTTTCCTTAAGTTCCTATGGAATTTTTGATGTTTCAGTTTCCGGCCATTTCCTCTAGTCCTACCAGTGGCCACCACTGAAAAGAGACCAGCACCGTCCTCTGCACTCCCTCCCTTGAGGTACTTATAGACACTGATTAGATCCCCTCTCAGCCTTCTCTTCCCTAGGCTGAACAGGCCCAGCTCCCTCAGCCGCTCCTCATACGGCAGATGTTCCAGGCCCCTGATCATCCCTGTAGCCCTGTGCTGGACTCTTTGAGCAGCTCCACATCCCTCTTGTACTGTGGAGCCCAGAACTGGACACAATACATTGGTGGCAATGAGCCACCACAGAGAGGATCTCAAACCAGATTCAGATTTACCTGTTTGCTTTCAGCATAAGCATTACAAATTCTTCAGGCTCTGGTAAAAACAGCATCTTGCATATTTTTTCATTATTTTTCTTTTTTATGAATTATTAAGTCTCCTTCTCTGCCCGAAAAAGGAGGGCAGAGTAAAAATGGGCATCTCTACTCCTCCCAGTTTGGTATCATCAGCAAACTTGCTGAGGGAGCACTCTGTGCCTTCATCCAGGTCATTGATGAATAAATTGAACAGGACTGGACCGAGGACTGACCCCTGGGGGACACCGCTAGCTACAGGCCTCCAACTAGACTCTGCACAATTTCCCCGAAAAAACATAAAGGCAGCAACCCTGAAATTGGATGGAGCTCCAACAACAGTGTTGTTGAGTTTGCATGGCTTATCCCTGTTTGAGGAAGAGAGTGCCCATTTAAACTGACCATTGAAAACACAACCTTGAGATACAGCTAACTCTTATCAGAGCAAGAAAAAAATCATACGTTATTCTGTACAACACCTAGGCTCTTTCACATACCCGAGAGTGCTTCCAAAAGCTATATCTATCATGCATTTAAGAAAAATTCTTTTCTACGTCAGGGTAATATAACTCTAAAGTCACAATTAAACTTTTTTTTTTTTTTTTTGGAGGAAAGCCCAGTGATAGCTGAGATGAAGTTTCACTTTAATTTTCCATTAGAGTGAGTTGGGGTCTTCAGTGGGGGTAGAGAAAAGGTGGTATAATGCTGCAAAGGGAGAAGGGTAATAGTTATAGGTAATCAGAAAGAAAATTGCTGTGAGTAATGTACCATAAGTAGCTCTAAGAAAACCTCAAATCCTACTTAAGGACTCAAAATAGGGCAAAATTGATACTTGAAGGGGCACACTGGACTTGTTCTGAATATCCTAGTCTGTTCTCCTAAATGAATTCTCTTTCATCGCATGTTTAATTTGTCCTTGTATAAACAAACATTTAATTGAATAAAATGCCAAGACAGGGTAGGGTTTCAGGGAGGTTCAATTTTAGGAGTAGGACTCCCTCCCTTTTAAGAAAGATTTTGGAGAACTACTACTTTGAACAGCATAAATAAAACATTCTATTAAAAAGGCTGGAGAGAAAGTTTTGCCATGCCTGTGCCTCGGCCCCTGCCACCATCTCACTGCCACGGCCACCCAGCAAGGGGAGGCAGGGCAGAAAACTCCATCCGTGGAGGTGCCCACCAAAATGCCAGCCAAACACAGAGGCAATTACTAAGAAAAATAAATTACTGAGCTGGGAATGCGACAGAAAGAGCAATTAAAATCTTTCTCCTTTTTTAATCAAGGAATGTTTTCCCTTAGGGCCCTGGAGGGGAAGGAAATCAGGCTTTTAGAGCTTTTGCAGGGTAGGTTGTGGAAAATATCTGCAGTCAACATCCCCTGTCCTTTATGGACTGTGCCTCTACCCTATTTTTCCCCCCTTATGGCACACACGTAGGGAGATTTGTTAGGCTTTCAACTAGTCACAAATGTAGTTGCTTACAACTCAGATGCTCTTGGATCCCTTCCTCCAGTAATTACTCAGTGGGTACGCCACAGCAAGCTCCATAAGTTACAGCTAATCACTCTTAAGTGCTAGAAGCAGGACTGTATTTGTGCAAAGAAACAGCAATCAAATATGGTAAGCAGATGGCTGCTTCTTGTCCTGTTACCACACTGAGCACAACAGATTAAGCCATGATGGATTTATCAGTGCTGATGGATACATTAACACCATATGCTTTTATAGAATAAATATCTTTTGACATTTCATTTTAACTTCTAATGCCCTCTCCCTTTTTTTCTTTTTTTTAAAGCTGTTCCTTTAGAAAAGAAAATGCAAACAAACTTGTAGGTGTTCTCTCATTCTCTTTCAATGTTGCAGTTCAACACTTTCCATTGGGAAAAATGAAATTAAAATCCCAGAAATGTTTCAGGAAATCTATAGCATTTCTTTAAATCATAAATTGAATATACATTGCCATAGAAGCATTTTGACAATTCTTTTACTTAAATGCTAGCAATATAAAATTAATGGAAGTCTTAACTCATTTACCATATCTCAAGAATCACATATAACCTTATGTAAGCAGCAGTAAACCAAACAGAAGCAACCAAAAGCTTTCTGACTTAAAGATGGATCTTTAGGGTGAGGAGGAAAAAAAAAAAGTAAAAAAAAAAAAAAAAAACAAAGCAACTGCCTGAGGGCATCAGCTGCCCAGGCTGCTCTTGAAAACGAGTGGCTGAAATGTGCAATTTGTGCGTCCCAGCAGTGACACGGCAGACACTCCAGCCCCGGCTCTGGACAGCTACTGCGCACCACCACACAAATGGTGATCAATAGGTATCCACTGCCTTCCCTGCTGCCTCTGGAGAAGCACGATGCTAGCTGCTTAAACTGCAATAAAACAGTTAACAAAAACATGTTCTTCTGTGGAAAATGGGCAGTTTGGGTGTTTCTGTTCAGTATCCCCCAGTAGTTCAAAACACATTTTAAAGTCTATTGAGTGTCATCAATCAAGAGCAGCTGCGCGTGTGTCTGCGCACTGCTGCACCTTTTCCGTTCCTCCCTTCGTATACTTAAGTTCCCATACAGGTCATCAGTTTGGCGTTTGTTAATTGCTCGTCTGCAGTCTGGGTTTTAATCACCTGATCCATCAAAAGCCCTTCTTTCCCTGCCTATATTCATCTTGTCAGCTAGTGACATTTTTTATAATGAAAGCAGTAGATCTATTGATAGCATCCCTCAACAAAGTGGAAGCCATCCCGCATTAGCTTTGTCTCCAAAACCAGCCTGTTCTATTACAATTGACCTTCTCCTCTTGATTACCACACAAATCATAGTCCTCTCCCTGCTCCTCCCCCTTCAGCCCTCCCTCCATCTATTAGAGTATTTCTTCCATAGCCATTCAATTGCCTGCCTGCCGTCAGTAATTGGATTCCTGTTTGGAGCGCAGCGCTCCCCGCACAAGCCTGGAATAATTCAAACAGGACTGTGGCCTAGGGCTAGGGACATACGTTAAACTCAGATTTGAGTCTGTAAAATCTGGAGTAACCTGACAGGAGCAGGATCGTCTTGACACAAAACTCCGTCCCATTTGCAACCTGCACTTCTCTGAGGTAAAATTCCATGTCACTACTATTTTAAGACATGAAGGGCAAGACAATTTCATTATATTGACTTAGTGACATGTTAAGAAGACAGTACTTTGGCAACTGTCTTGCCTCACTAAGCTTCTGGAAGCAACGCAGACAGCTTTCAATTATGTTAATACAAAAATTAAACACCATAAAAATGAAAACTCAGGCTGGCAGCACACTTTGTGTTGTATACTCCACACCATTTAGCATGAAGTCTCGAGAGCTTGAGACTTACCGTCAGATCCAAGGCTCCAAAAAGCTTGGCACTTAAGTGAATGGGCAGCTAGCAGAATTAGCTCACTACTCTGTATATAACAGTATTTTAGCACGTACCTAAAATGAAACATTGCAGAAATAAAAAGCAGTCAGATTCACCTTCCTCCACCTATTTAGACCTTGCAGTTTCTCACTTTTTCCTCCTCAGGTCCCACACAACAAGCCCTAATTTTGCACTGACCTACAGCTACCACTTAACCCCTTTGCTAACAGCAAAGCAGTTTCTCTCAGTGTGGACACTCTCCTCAGGTGTGACCCGTTAGTCTAACTTCATCCATAGTCCATCACAATATCTAATAGCAGCCCTATAAAATAATCTGCTACCCTCCTGCCTGATAGTGTCCCCTGAGCTCGTGTTACCTGAGACAAAGAGCTTCTTCCAGACTGTGCCCTAAAAAATAGCATCAATCTGTAATTGCCTTAACTCTAAGGTTATTCAGGTGACCCTTTTCAGAGTCTCAGCAATCTGCACCAGTAAAACTCATCTAGCTCCCAAATAGACTTCTTATCCAACCTTTCCACTAAGGTTTTTTGGAATATTAGTGCCTCGCAGCCCAAAAAAACACCTAACCCTGGGCCTTGCTGAGCTTTCACCAAGGGGCTTTTACCAACTGGAGAAGAAAATATAATGTGGGCTCTCGAGGCAGGTTCCTCTCCAGTTGTTTCCACGCAGGAGCAATGATACTGAACTAGAGCACCCAAACTCCAAACACGGGGAGTATATTAAAGATCATAGACAACCATCCAGAGCTGATTCCTATATCTTTGGCACATTTATAGTTTATCAGCAAGTGAAATAAACCACTTGAAGGAATTCATTGCTGTCTCCACTTCTTGCAGATTATCAAAAAAGCACACACGCAAAAAACATTTTTTGGAAATATTCCAGGTTTGGACATTTGATTCAGTGGTCATTCTGTACCAACACAGCAGCTTCTGACTTTCCGGTGATAGAGCAGCCATCTGTGGTGTGGAAGATTTGGGTTATATTTCCTGCTGTCCCTGAACCAAAGAAAAGCTGGAACACAGTTTGACTTTGCTTTACTGGCCCTGAACACAGCTGGGCAACACGTGCTCACTGCCCTGACAGTCAGCCGGCTTCGCTGCTCCATTTTTCTGCACGCAACCATCCTCCCAGCCAGCTTCTGTATAGAGTGCTGTATATGCTAGGCACCTATGATGCACTTCCTGGGTCGCTCATTCAGTTCAAAGTAGGGCCTTGATTTGCTATCTCACATGACAGATTTAGCTCTCCCTTGTTCTCATTTCATTGCATGTTCTATTCAAGACCTAAATTTCCCTGCTGAAAATATCATCTAAGGTAAGATACTTCGGCAGCGACATCCATTTTGATGACCTGGCATTTTTCAGTGTTATTTCTCCAGGGATAGCACATTTAACAACACTCTGTCTTACTAAAGAAGTAAATACAACACAAAGTACCAACCAAGGAGGTAGAAGCTGGTCAACATGGTTACATCCGTGTCTCCTATCCTCCAACCACAGCTTAAATTTGCCTCTTTTTTCATCACTAAAGGTCTGGGGATGGCCTGGTAATACCCACCTGAGCCCTTTGGCCCATTCTGGCATGTTATCCATTTGCTGCAAGAAAGAGAAATTCTGCGAGCAATTACTAAACTCACAAGTTTGGTTTGTCCCCGGGCATTAGGGCTCCTGCAATGCTTTCTTTCTAGGAAATATGCCATAGCCTTCACATTTGGGGCTCCTAGCACAAGATGCAGCTTGAAAAGTAACTGTTGTCTCCGCCTGTGGCATCACATCTTCCTACCAGGCAACCTTTAAAGCATAAGCAGGTCCAGGATTTAACACATAGCAAGTAAGGAGGTTCTCATCTCTGTCAGCTTTTGAACTGCCAAATTCCTAACTTGTTTTTCTTCTTTTCTTTGAGAGAGTGCTTCAGGAGTTGCTGACTAAAATCTATCTCCAGGGTGTAAAAGCTGCTAATGGCCCGATTTCCTCAGCTCTTCAAGCTGACTTCAGCCATAAGTAGATTTTATCCTTTCACTTCCATCTATTCTAGAGATAAAACAGCTTTCTTCTGCATTAACTGCCTGATCGAAAATATATTGGAACCTGTGGAATTTGGCTACTGCTGATGCCTCCAACATTTTTTTTCTTCGTGATAGATCTTGTGTTTGCTATTTTCCTTAATACTTCAGCTCCTGGGAGACAGCGATGAAGTGAAAATCTCATCTTCTTCTCACTTCCCACCATTCACCCACACCTGGGAGACCCCCACCTTCTACCTTTACCATCTAAGCCAGAAAAATGTTACTTCAGTGGGATTTAAAACCACTGAAATGACAAAATAAAACAAATAATTTTTCTTTCCTCCATTTCCTACTTTGTAGCTTTAACTCTTAGGTCTGCTAGAGTTAAAATGCCCTCTGAATTGTGATTTAAGAGGCAAATTCTGGACTTGCTTTCATGGAGAGCCTCTGTGCAGGTGCTGATCTACTTCTACTTAACAGTAGGAGGAAAGGAAGATCTGAGAAGATAAAAGGAACTTAAGACTGCAAGGTGTAATTCACTCCCTCACAAGTCTTCTCATTACAAGCTAACTCACTTGGCCAGATGTTCCCATGAGGTTTTGAGCAGTTAGAACTAAAAATTATTTCAGTGAAAAAGAAGAACCTGTAATAAGCACAAGTCCACTGAAGACAGTATTTTCTTGTTCTTAGTCATGCAAACAAGTGCAAATTAAAAATAAACATGCAGATGCCATCATGTTACCTTATTTTGTTTGTGAGTTTGTCTTGAAGTTACATTACAGTGTGTCTACTCATCCAGCTAAACCAAAATTCTCTCTGTGGGAAATGAAAGCTGTCAGCAAAAGCTTATAAAAAGTGTCTTACTGAACTTATCTCAGTCATCATTTAATCTGTAAAAATGCAATCAGAATATTAGGTGTTTCTTTCTGGAGGGCTTGAGATGCCATCCTTTGCCATCTGTTCTAATTATTTTTGAATAATTTGGCACATCTCTTTGCCTTTTTTGCTGAACAGCAGAAACAGACTTTACTGATCTCAATCACACAAAAGATGTTAGTATTTACTTCAGAACTACAACAATATTAAATAGTCACACATCAGTAGCATGAAGTGTGAAGTCCGGAACATCCAAGGCCAGGTGGATAAACTAGAGCTATATAATTTTCCACAGGATGATATAAAAGTAAGAAAATAAAGCAGACCCAGAAATTGACTGGAATTAACTCCTGTGTATCAAGCCCCTCCACCCTGGATTTGTTTTCCTTGAAGGATTATAAATGAATTTATCAAATTATTCACCTCCTGATCATAGTATCTGATGGCCTCACCTGGGCCCTGACAGGAAGAGAGCCACTATTGTTGCATTTAATCGATGGCGAAACAAGACCAGAAGAAGGTAAATGAACTCCCCAAAATCACCCAGGATGTCTGAAGGAAAACTGGGGACAGCACACACAGCTCTCAAGCTCCACATCAGAATTTCAGAAATGATTGTGGGATTGTCCTGGAACAGTCAATATGACTGAACCTGTGTTGTTTTAGGATGTTAGCTAACACTTACCAAATTGTTAAACAATGTGTAAATATATAATTTTAAATCAAGTTTCTGAAAAAGTGTAAGCAGTAGGATAATATGAAGTAGCATTGAAGAATGAGTAGTAGGTTCTCCAGTAATTACACTAATACTAACGTATAAAGATATCTCAGGCACTTCAGCCTTTGCAAAAATATTCACCCCTTTCAAAAAGATGCATTTTGGGATGGGAGTGGGGGAAGAAATAAATTTAAGAGCCAAGTGTGATCCCAAGTTTCCAAGAGTTATGGTCCCATCTCTGTCACATAGTGGGCACATGACCTTCAGTAAGACTTCGTTTTCAACTGCCTCATCAGTGAAAAAGGCCAGAAAATCCTCCCTACACTTCCTCACACTGATGCTGTGAGAGCTGATGGACATTTGCACAGCTTTTTGAGCATAACAAACACTTAGAAAGAACCAAAACATCACCCAAAGGCTGACAATGCCAGGATTCATGTTGTTATGACTCCCATAAGTACTAAATTTTGTGGAAAACAAACAGGGAATGACAAACACTCATTCTGGTAAATAGCACCAGTAAGGCTGTGCTATCAGATCATCTGCAACAGTTTGTGCAATACATATATGAAAGTGCTTGATGCTGCAATATATGTATGGATCAGAGGCAGAAAGGAAGCACATTCAAGGCAGTCCTTTTTTCCCTTATATTGTATCTATACTCTGTCTGGGCTCATGGTCAAGACCAATGTTTTCTTCCCCCAGGGACAGATGAAGCTAAAATGGAATGTTTTTCTGCTTACATTTCTCTTTACAGAAGACATACGCAATTTGCCATAATGCCCTTACAACTAGATGACTCAGCAAATGCTGTCCACAAGAACACTTTCTTTTCAGGTGAAGAAATAATACATTACATTACCCCTTGCAGACAGTGGGAGTGCTGAAATGAATCTTGAATAGCATTATTACTACTTTATCTTGTATGAACAGCAGCAATGTGTTTACGACAATGGGGAGAGGACCTCTCCTGCTAAGGTAGAGGACAGCCTTAACCTTGGGCTAGCGTGCGGCTGTACTCTATGTTACAAGGGATATCCCCTCAGGCAGATCACTGTGGGATCTTGGGGGTTTCAGATATACCACTGAATGAAACAGGAGCACCAAAACCCTTTTTTTTTCAAATTGCACAACCGATTTTGAAAGACAGTGTTTTCACAAATGGGGATGAGGGGATACAGTGTAAGAAGATGTAACGGGGTCCATTTTGCACACTGAAAAGATGAACTATGGAAAGAGGAGATTTTTTTTCAGATTCAGAGCACCAGATTGATAGTATATCCCTCCCAATTCATCTGCTATTTTATAAACTTTGGTCTTAGTTCCCAAATTTCTAAAAATGAAAACTAGAACATGAAGTGACTACACCAAATAGAACTGCAAATTAATTTGCAGAATACTTTTCAATTACAAGACTATTGTACTACAGGAATGTTTTAGGCAGATTAAAAGACAACTATTTTAAATATTGAGATTTAAAAAAATATCACTTCCCAAAATTTAAAAAGGGAACTTCTACTATCCTCCTTCAGGGTTCCACTTACTCAGGAGAACAAAAATCAGTCTGTAGTAGACAAGATATACTACTTGACTCCTATCTTTTTTGCTAGTAAATAATGTAATATTGACTTCTTTACTTTGGTAAAACCTTTTGTTCGCCATATAAATACATACACAAATGAGATACATTAGCATTTAAAAATATTATCCTTTTTACATTCCTATACTTCTATGATTTTAAAAAAAGCTCTTTATACCCTAACTCTTTAAGCCCTAACAAAGTGTTAAAAACAATTAAAAAAAATTACTTGTAGTCCCCCACAAAGGAAACGAGAAAGCTTCTGCAAAGGTTTTATTTTTTGATATTTTCTTTTTCAAAAATTGGAAGTATTTTCAAAAAAACCCTATTTCTTTGATTTTTTTTTTTTCCACAGAAAAGGCAATTTGATTTCCCATCCATCTGTAATGGTAATTATAAAGTTAAAGCAATCTCCTTCTCAACACAAAACACATGCAGACACAAATAGTATATTTGGATCAGTCAGTGGACCAAATTCAGCTGTGATGTAAGCAAGAGCTTGTTAATTTTATGCGAAAAGGCAGCAGAAGATAGCAGTGAAACAAAAAGACAAATAAATGAGAACACAGAAGGACATGGCAGATTGCCAATACGAGATGGAGTGTAAAATCAAGTTTACATAAGGTTTAAAAAAAAAAGAGTGAAGATCAAAAGGGAATATTCTCAAAGCTGTCTTAAAGGTGAGATGCTGAAAAGTGCTTCTTTTTAATAATATTAGCTATAATAGTTCTACACTATAAAGTACAAAAAGAGCCACTGAGAAGATTGGGGGAAAAGGTGGAAGACTTGGCATATTTCCTGATTTAGAAGCCAGTAAATCAAACAATAAAGAAAGCAATTAGGGTAATTCTACTCTTCTTTCCAGCATTGTATATACAATGATTACAAAGACCCCAGGCCAAAAGCACCTCTAGTGTAAGTGGACATAACTATTATCATCTACAGTTCAAATTACAGTGACTTATGTCATGAATGTTTCATACATGCAAGCATCTCACATAGTCTCACAGTTAAATAAAAAAGGCTATTAAAAATTGAAAGAACAATTGCTCCCATTTATACCTGTTCAAACTTGCAGATTTTAGGTTAATGTTTTACCACAAGTTTTAATTTACCATGCAAATGTATCATTCATTGTCTCTCATGGGTTTCTGATAATTTTAAAGGACACAGAATTTTGGCTTTTTGATTCTGCAACCATTGGTTATGATCACTAAGTGAAGATGAATTTTTTTGGCTTGAATCTCTCCAGCAGAGATACAAACTCCACAATACAAGTTTATCTTAGGGGTTTTGGGTCTTCATCTACTCATGCAGGAAAAATGAGAATGTGGTGCCATCGTTAAAAATAAAAGCTGCCATATAACAATGTGAAGGATATAACCTGATAAACTATCAAATCATTTTGCAAATCTCATGATTCTGCATGACCCCACAGTCTGAAAGAATCTGAACATCACTATTACTTACATGCAAAACACACGCCTCAAGTCTACTCTCATTTGTTCTGGGATGCCGGCAAGGTGATGATAAGGGAAGAAAAAGCTTCTTACACATTGATCAGGACCAAACAATAAGCAAATCTCCCATTCCAGATCCAATAAGACAATATGAGGGGGAAAAGGAAGAAAAAAAAAGAAAAAAACACATAAACATAGATCCCTCAATAACCTTGTGAGATAAAATTACTAAGATTACAAGAGGAATTTATGTACCTATAATTAACAAAATGGCAGGTGTAACAAATGTCCCCTCTAAGATCATTTTTTAAGATCAGAAGGAATCTACTAGATCAATGAAGTTCCCCCATAAATACAATCAAATGCAGAGTAGAGCTTTAATACAGAGTGGACGCACTATCTGCTCTACGCACCCTTGCATATCCCAAGTGCAAATAACGCTTTGCACTATCAGTTTAAGGTCCCCAACACTATCTAAAAGGAAGAGACATACACTTGGTGATGCCAAGAGTATCACTTGGTATCACTTGGTGATACCGGTGTATAAGCACCAAGTACATCTGTAAGAGCAAGACTAAAATTAACTGGCTAAAAATTTGTAGGTCATCCACGGAAGCAGAGTATGCTATGGGAAAAAAAGCCCTTTACTAACTGTGTCTAAATTCTCTCCACTTGAAAACCCTTTAAAACCTATTTCCAAAAATTGTTGAGCATTCCCATTTACTTTGGGGAACTATTCATATAATTTAAGCTTCATCATGGACACTTGCAGTA
Source organism: Tinamus guttatus (assembly GCF_000705375.1). Next base: position 118,314 of record NW_010581595.1, read on the forward strand.
AGTACGCGAAGTCTGGTGCACATGAGGAATTTTTACCATTGTCTCTTCAAACACACTAATCTGCAAAAAATAGTAATTCATACGCCATACTCAGAGTCTCCATGTGGCAAGCTATAACAGTAAAGCTACTCTTACTGAAGCTCATGCTAAACTAAACTTGAAAGAAAAAAAAATCATTTCTTATCAACAGGCTTTTGTTTGAAGGCTCTAGAGTCGGGTGTTTGATAGATAGACAACAGCAAGGTTGGGAAAAATTATTGTTCAGTGTCATAAATACTTCTGTTGCAACAGAAGAGGAAGCAACAGTATGACTGCTGCTTGTGGCAATTTTGATTTAATGTGTGGCTGAATTACAGCGTCAAGTACCAGTAACCTGATGCCTTTCACACTTTCAGCTCAAAATCATAGAATCATAGAATCATAGAATGCTTAGGGTTGGAAGGGACCTCTAGAGATCATCTAGTCCAACCCCCCTGCACACGCAGGGTCACCTAGAGCACGTGGCACAGGACTGCATCCAAGCAGGTTTGGAAGATCTCCAGAGAAGGAGACTCCACAACCTCTCTGGGCAGCCTGTTCCAGTGCTCTGTCACCCTCACTGTTAAGAAATTTTTCCTTAAGTTCCTATGGAATTTTTGGTGTTTCAGTTTCCGGCCATTTCCTCTAGTCCTATCAGTGGCCACCACGGAAAAGAGACCATCACCGTCCTCTGCACTCCCTCCCTTGAGGTATTTATATACACTGATTAGATCCCCTCTCAGCCTTCTCTTCTCCAGGCTGAACAGGCCCAGCTCCCTCAGTCTCTCCTCATAGGGCAGATGTTCCAGGCCCCTGATCATCCTTGTGGCCCTGCGCTGGACTCTCTCCAGAAGCTCCACATCCCTCTTGTACTGTGGAGCCCAGAACTGGACAAATCAATTTTAGAAAGACACGAACAAACGATAGCAAAATGTTCTCATCAACGTCTAACCCACAAGTTCTACAGAAGGAATAGTATATATAGGGATGCAGACTAAAAATATGAAATACATATTGCAAAATCTACTATGAAATCTAACAGAGTGTGTTTCCTAAAAGAAAGATACATGATTGAGTGAGTGGTTTGCCCATGCATGAATGTTTACCTTTGCTTTTGAGAAACATATATTCAAGAAACTTCTGAAATCAAGAAGTTTTGATGGCTGTCAAAGGAAGGATAATAAATTAGTCAGAATAGGTGCCAACATTTGCTTATATGCATGCACAAATCTGTCAATTGTCTCAACTTCTTTGGTCTTTTTTAATAAATTATCCCTTACGTACCATTTGTAAACTTGTCTGTCAAGTAGTACAGAACCTCCCTTCTCTTCAATTTCTTATACACAATTGTGGATAGCTTACCATGTGCCCACACCTTCTCCATAACAGAAAACCTTTGAAGAAATACACACATTATGTTAGGAAGTTGAAAATTCACCTATATGGCCCCAAATGCTTCTGTGAACACGCAGACTTGTTAATCACACAAATAAAACAACTAAGCAAATCTACATTGTAGTAGGAGTGTGAAAACAACTGACAGGTGGGGAGAAAAGCTGGGGATGGGGGTCCTTCCCCAAGGCTCGCAGAGACATTTCTGGCTACCCTGGGAGCTGCAACTCTAGGCTTTAGCCTTCAGCCTTGAAGTGCCATTTTGATTCATCCTTACACTATCTGGTTTCAAACCACACTCTCCTCCATACCCACCAACCATATGGCATCTTCAGTGCTTCATTGTGATTTGGATTGGATATTTTGAAGAAAAGTAAAATTTCCAGGAAACCTGGAAATTCCTGTTCCTACAAAGTGCAGGAGTAATTTAGCTTGCACTACCACCTGCCTCTTGAAGGTTGGAAAGGGCCAACACCTAGTTATAGTTCCACCCAAGCTGATAAAGCTTTAAGCTTTATGAAACCAGGGTAGTAGCAAAATTATTCATTTCAGCTTACAAGATAAGCAAGATGACTGCAGATCCTGCAGAAAACTCAGTACCTTGCTTAACTTCAAACACAAAGCCCAGATGACATTGAAATCACCCTGAGATACAGTACTTCAAGTTAAGTAGTATTTAAATACTGCACTGGATAGATATATTTAGCATCTTGGTGGCCAAACCTTTTATATATATTGCATATATGTATAGATATTCTGACTCTTTATAGATTAAGGAAGAAAGTTCAGGTGTGCATCTTTCTCTTTCTTAAAAAATAATGCCATACCAATTGCATGTTATCTCAGAGATGTTTGAAGAAAAAAACATGTAAAGAAAATATTATAACATAAAATGGAAATGGATGTAAATAATGATATCCTTAAAAATATATCACAAAGAAAGAAGAAAAATCTATATCTTTGACTTTGGAATAAACTCCAAGTAGGTTAATGTTCATCTTTCAAATTTCAAAAATTATTTTGCCAGAAAATTATATCTAATGAAGTGTATAACCCAAACTAATTAATATCTTTACTCATAAATTCTCACAGAAACCATTCAGCAATCAAAGTAAGTGCTGTTAAGTATAGGGTGAATAGTCTTTCTATAATTCATATCTGACAAAGAGGTTTAAAATATTTTAAGTGAAAATCTGAACACAAATTTAACTCACAGACTCACAGAATGCTGGAGATTGGAAGGGACCTCTAGAGATCATCTAGTCCAACCCCCTGCTCCAGCAGGTACACCTAGAGCACATGGCACAGGGTGGCATCCAGGTGGGTTTGAAGATCTCCAGAGAAGGAGACTCCACAGCCTCTCTGGGCAGCCTGTTCCGGGGCTCTAAGGGACAACTGTGCAGTTTATATTAGAAATATGTAAGACAATATATCCCCATAGTAATATTCTAATTATTAGGTTGTAATGTTCTGTGATATGCTTATTTTGCAGAAAAAAAAATCAGAGGGGAGATCCTGCAAAAAGTATGCATATTTAACCGAAGTATTCTATTCTAAAATTAGAACTTGATCAATAATGCGCTACATTTTTCAAAAGTCTAATATTCTTAAGAAGACATATCCAATCTGAAAAGTGTGAGTATTCACTGTTGACATTACTGTATCAACCCCATATTGAGAGAAGCTGAAATCAATCATGTCTCAGATTAAGGATTTTTTTTTCTTTTTTTTTTCTAATTTTGCATTTGAAACCCTGTTTGAAACAGAGCTTGAGAAAGGAGATGTCTTGGTATAATCCTCACTAAAGAAACATCCACATCAGAGACCAAATTGTAATTGAACTCCTTTCTACTAATCTATGCAGGGAGGCAGAGGTCTAAAGAAGAGCATAGATCAGTTGACTTGGAAGTGAAAAATAACTACAGAAAAAAAAATCAAAAGATACTACAAAGTTAGGTGAACACAGAAATGTAATTAAAGTATGCCAGCAATATATGCTTTATAGATAAAATAATGGCTTAGAGTTTCCAACGTTAATGATATCAACCTTTCTCTTTTAATAAAATTCAGGTTTACACAGTTCTTGCTTAGGTCATTCACGGTCTCCCAACATCATGCTGCAGTTGATGTATGGATTAAAACACTAACTGCTAGGTATAGCAAAAATACCATCAATTTGAGGTACAGCACAAAAAGGTGGATTCTTATCCAATCTTATATTACTTGCCATGTGGCCACACGAGCTGTTTGGGCCAAGGTCACTTTTTCCTAATTTAGCTGGAAGGTCTTGATCTCCCCAAAAGACTGCAGACTCTTTGAGACCCCAAACGGCCGAGCAGCGGTGAGTTATGGGAATTTCCCCAAATGAGCTCAGACTCCCTCTGGGTCAGACCTTTGCTCCTCCAGAGAGCCAGCTTGCTGCAGCTGTAGTGAGCTCTAAGGCCTGCAGCGAGCCATTACTCCCACTAATGACATTTTTAGAGGGTGAACATCTCATTGAATCCATTGACGTTGACCCACGGGGCTACATTTTCTCCATGCTGCTCAGTGAATTAGGCATGCAACTGCTATTAACAAAAGCGGAGACCTGTATATTCACTTCCCAGCTCACCAGACTGCTAACGCACCCCATAATTTGATGGAATTATGTCTTAAAGGCTATACTGTGATAGAGGAATCACTCATGATGAAACAATGCTTAACTGGCGGAAAAATGCCTTGGTTCTGACATTAAATGAATTTCTCTAACCTAGACTTTCAAGCAAGTGTTATAGATGAGCAAGTCATGCTTTAGAATACTTTATTCAAAAATAACAGCTTAGACTTCAGGTACTCAGACTTACTCAAACGATTAGGCCCATTTCTAATGAAGTGTCTGTCCCAATTCATTTCATCTGGAGTGTGTTGCCCTGCTTAATCAAAACAAAACTTAGGACATCTACATTTACTTTTCTTATTGAATATAATGATTATGAGTGGAATTTTGCTTTTTTTTTGCAAGAAAAGGGAGATAACTATAAAAATACAAGTGACCTACCACCAATGCCATTATTTTAATTGACATCTGTGAGCATATTTTTCTTAGGTTGCATCAAGACGGACGAGAGCCCTTTGTGCCCTTCTGACACTGATGGCAATCATTAAAGATTTACCAGGGTCATTAAAGTGAGAAATAGCAGTAACGCAGAGCTGAATATCACCATCCCATGTGGATTCAAACGAAGTGCAAAGAAAGCCAGCACAGAATCAGCTGAGATCCTGCACTGCCACCTTAACCTCATTGTAAGAGAAAAAGAGAGGGGAGAGAAAAAAAAAAACAGCAATTGTCTAGAACACATTAGAGTAGCACATCTCACTTATGTGGCAGGCATTGCCAGTAAAGGATATATCACTCCTCTCTCCACATTAAAGGCACCACTGTGCTTTCATGACGTACAGCTGTCACGAGTGCTGGAAGGGGAATTCTGGGTACTGCATTCGCTCCAGTCAGTCCATGAGGCGCTTCTGCTGGGACACTGTAGTAAAGGCACCATGAGATGGCTCACAGGCACCTCCAGCCATGGCACGTGTGGGGCCAAGCATCCCCGGCCACCACAGGGGCTCTGCTGAACGCGGCATGCCCAGGTAGACCCTCACGCATTGCGGCTGGGAAACTCCTGGGGGGACCTGCCTCCATAACTGGCTTATATTGCACAAGGCCACCACATGAGTAGTCAGTATTTTGGGCTCCCCTCAGCATACCTAGTCAAGGAACCAGCACAGCCCTGTCAGAACCCCATTTTTAAAAGAAAAGAGCAACTACTATGAGTCTGCTTGTTGTTACCTTGCAGCCTGACCACACGTGGTGCATCTTTCCACAGTATTCTAATGTTCTTCTCCCTCACTGTTAATCACATTTTGCTTCATTATTGGATCTGAACTTCAAAAATAACTTCCCACTAACCACTGAAATATAACCCTTGCACAGGCACTCTAACCAGTTCTGGTAAAGCCTGAAAGATGCTAAAACATAAAGTAACACACAGCTGCTACTGTAATACAGTTTAAGTACAAGCCTGATGATCCCAAAAAAACAAACCTTGCCAGAGCAGCTATACGTAAAGCCTTCTAAGGTAAGAAATGTACTATTTTTTACATCATTATCACATGTGCCTTCAATTATTATATTACTTTGTGAATTGACATCACAAAAACCCTAGGAGAAAAGGTACGGTGGCGGGGAGGGAGCGTTAACCTTGCTTTGATTATCCTGTTCATTATATCAAATGGAACAGGAAAGCGATGTCCTATGGGAATCAGTTACTGCTCTTGTTTTAACCCACCTCCTTTGATTTCCTGAGCAGCTCAGATTCAAGATAGACCTTCTCTCTCATCTGAAGTCGCGTCGCACTGCGGAGCTGCGAGAAGGAGCGAGAGGCACAAAGGCCTTTGTCTGCTGTGGCCTTTCGGGCCCGCTGCAGTGCTGAGCTGTTTGGCGATGGCTCAGCTAGAAAATACTTCCTGTCAATCATCTGGTAATTGAAATAGCCAGCAGCACTGGGCAGTGGGGAGAACCAGGAATTAATAGCAAGTTAAGAAAACACTCTGAAAAAATCATTTTGCTCCACTTTGCTCTTCCACGCGTAAGAAAAGTGCATGCAAACACATATACCGAGGCATACCTTGATAAAAGGGTATAAGTTATCTATAAGAAGGAGTTAATACACAATGGTTGTGGACATTACATTTTAGGTGATTACATATCAGTATTCTCTCTACCTCATTATAGATGCTTTGTTTAAGATATGGGATGCTGATTAAAAAGTCCCTCTCAAGGTAACTTTTGCTGGTCTTGAACATCAGGGATAAAATAATACTTCATGCATGCCTGACTCACACTTAAAATTTCTTCAGTCAGATGACATTATTATATGATGCGTGATGCTGAACAGGTTTAAAACATGTTTTACATGGCACAATCAAACACAATGCAACTAGTAAGACTAGTAGTTGGTACCCAGTGACAATACAACTCCAGGCTTGTGCTGTGGTGAGATAATGAATTACCCAGATCATTAGAGGCACTCGTTTCACCTGCTGCCTCATGATACTTCCAAGGAGCATGTTATCTCTGGGTAACACATGTCTGCTTGTACCTGACTGTTTAATTATTGTACACAAAATTCCACATCGGAATAATTGTCATCTCAAGGTACTCCTGTGCACTGCAGGGTCCTTCTGATTCCTGATGTAAGTGAACAAGTGTAGGTTGTGCTGCAAATAGAACAACCTTGGTAGAGATTTGTCCCCCAAACCGATGGAGTTTGACAACTTCAAATACTACCAGGAAATGAATATAATGCAAGTGTTGTCATTACAATTTTAATTCTGATAGCCACAGCTGTTTGAGATTTGTCTATGCCAAAGCTTACTTGTGGGAATGCACAAACCAAGATTTCGTAGCACACTTTCCCTAGGTCATTACTTAGTAGTGCTAGATGGTCTTCCCTAATGACAGCCTTTCACCTTTATAAACAAACAAATAAATACTCTTTGGAGAAAGGCTTTGAATCTAGCTTTTTACATATCAGGTGAATGGGATACAGATTAAGCCCTTGATGCAATGAATTAGTTATATGAAGTGCAGGAGCTCCATCAGATAGAGTGGGCAAGTCCCACATGACAGAAGACTGAAGCACTGCATGGTAAGTAGTATGCTTGAGGTATGGGAGGCCTAATCCCAAATTTCTAGTATTACCAGCAAGGGTATGAGCTTGCACTTGGATTTTTCATCTGAGGTTTGAACACCTGACATACAAAGCATCCATGATGCAGTCTTCTTTATACACAATTAAATGGGTTTACTTTTGCTCTGTGAGAAATCTCATCTCAGAGCATATGCCTCAGCCTCAAAACCAAAACTGTTCATATGAACAATGGGTGTTTTGGCCAGTTGCCATTTTCTATCACTTCCCATCCTTGAAAAAGAAGGATGATCCCTTAAATACCCACAGCCCTCTGAGTACCTCTGAAAAGCCTCAGTAAGATCTAGCTTCGTTGCTGTTTTTTTAAAAAAAACTTCAAATATTACCATTCCAGGAAGTATTTAAATATTTTGGCACACTTATTTACTAGAAATGGAGAACTCTGGGGGAAATCAAAAGGTTTCTTGCCATCTTGGTGATGTTCTGGGCTCTGGATGCACTGTCAGTTGTATTTTGACCCCTACAGCGATTGATCCTAAGCTTCTAATTGTGTTGACAATCCATCACCCAAATTGCTTGATATTTGGGAAGGCAGTCTGTCATCTGAACTACTCAATATTGTGAATGTAGCATTTCAGATAATATCTTACCATGAATCAGTAACAAGAAGGAATGGAATCATACAAGAATCTTAAAGGCTCAATTATAAGGGTTATTTTAACCCAATCCCAACAGATGTTTACTCATTCTTTTATGCAATCAAAATTGCCTTCTACTTAGACAGTATCTTTCAAGACATCTGAGGCAACAGAACCTACACTAAAAATTCTTTTTCTATTTAATCAATCCCACTTTAATGTTGATATTTAAACATATACCTAGAAGGTATTATGAACATACGCAGTTCTACAAATGATTTTTATTTTGGGCTCTATGTACACTAGCAAGTTTCTCAGCATAAAAGGAAATGTTTGTTTTGTGGAAGCAACTGGATCTGAGGTCCACCACAGAAATCTGGGGCATTTCCAATGGCCTGTAGTTACTTTGGGCCCCTGAATTGAACATCCCCGCCATGCACAAGAATCAGAGCAGCAGAAAAATTAAGCGATTACTACATTTTCCTCTCCTCCTGGGACAGTTTGTTTTCCTTTCAAAGGAGTCCAGTTCACACATATTCACTCCTACTCTGTGAACCATCATGTGCTAAAAAGGGATAATCCAGGGATCAGCTGGGTCCTCTGGTCCACACAAAAACTGCACTGCTGCTCCAAGCCCAAACACTAACATGCCTTTCTTCACGCTGCTGACAACCCAACCTGCACACTGGGTAACAGGTAGAAAAACACTGGCATTATTAATTGTCACCATGAAAGTTATCTGTGGTTGCTCAGTGTTTTGTCATAAACTTCTTTGGGAAGTACCTACTGGATAAATTGTGCATTTGTATGGGATTAAGAAACTATGTGTAGAAACTCTCACAGACATTTATATACATATAATATACACACACAAACATATTTATATATATATGTACATATAAATATATCATATGTATATGTAAGTATAAAAATACTTAGCATACTTCCTTATTTTGAATATATATTTTCCAGTCCTAAAGGGTGCTGCCAGAGCTTTTACCCACCTGTGATTTCTCAGTGTTCTTTTCCATTGTGCTCCTGCTCAGCTGCAAGAAAGGAGAGAAATTATGAGCTCTTTCATGGAGGATATAGATTTATTTTACTCCTGATGAGAAATTAAGGTTGCCCTGACTGACAGCATGTGGTTTCTATTTCTGTTTATAGGTAACCTTACAATAGTAGGTCAAAAGGATTAGAGGAAGGTCAGTGTTACTGTTTCTTGAGGAAACCGACAATTGTGGATTCACATCAGTGTTCTTGCTTTCCAAAGAAAGTGGAAATCTTATATGACAGGTTTTTTCAAACACCTGCTTCTTTTTATTTTTCATTTTTTAAAGTAACTGAAGTAAAGAATACACTGGTGTGCTTATTTAACTTTCTATTTTCTTCATTACATAATAAATACTAAACAGAGAAAAGGGTTAATTTGTTGTCTGATACAGGCCTTAAAATGCACTTTTTCTCATAAAAATGAAGCAAAAAACATCAATAGTAGTAAACCTCATATATTATTTAAGACAAAAACACATGGAGGGACTATAATATCACTGAGCAACATACTCATATATAAGCAAAAAAGGTTTTCACCTTCTACTCTCTGGTCTGGCTATTCACCAGTGTTTCAGGGAAAACTCACAGAGCATCTCAATTCATATTGTTTACACATACAAGGATCCATGTAGTCTATCGATTTATTAGCGGCATATAAATAACTGGCAATCAGTGATCTGTACATTCAGGATCAATATCAGCAGTGCAGCAAATAAACGACAAGCTTAGGTGCTTACACAATGTTAATATGTAAATACAAATTTCTTTACAGTCATTTTCCTCTTTAACATGATGGGTTTCGGGCGTTGAGCGCACTCAGTTTACACTCACTCTCCGACATGTTACCTAGCTTTTATCAAGGCCATTTCATCATGGGTGAGCTATGTCTTCACATCCCACACCTCACCACCCAGTTCATCCCACTGAAGAGAGTTTGTCCTGCATACACAGCACGCAAAACATGTGGAGCATCTTGGAATATTTTTTGGATTGCATGCAGTAAATCTCACTGTATTAGGACCTATTTCTACTCCTCAAGAAAGGACTGCAATGCTCCAGTTGCTTTTAATGGTTGAGGAATCACATTCCCTCGAGTGAGAAGATAAGCTGAAAGGATTTTTAATTAAAACTCACTGTTCCTCATCTTTATCCCAGAAGTCTGTTTCATGTCAAAAGAACAAAAGCCAATCTTCCTATCTCTCCCTGGCACTGCAGGTATGTCTTGCACACTGTTTGCTTGCTCTCACAAGAAAACTAGATTGCACATGAGGGTATCGCAAGTGGGAAGGAGCACACAAATGGACACATCTTGAACTCAGCTATGGGCACACACACGCAGCAAACCAAGCTGCAGAACCATATTGCTCTGCGGCTTGCCGCAGGATTTCCTTAGGAAATGAAATACGTGGAGCAAGCATACTTCATGTTGAGGTAGCCAAAACCCGCTGCAAAATCCCTGTTCTCTCTTCCTGCATGCCTTGGGCAATGAGTCAGCAGGACAAGAAGTGCCTACAGGCTTCAGGGCACTCTGCGACACGGACAGCAGATGGCTCAGGAGCTGTAAGGGGAGGTGCTGTGGTCTGCATAGTCCTCTGAGGGTCATTGGTCCACCTGGCTGGAGGAACCCACCTGCGGAGGAACCCGCTGCAGCCACATAAAGTCACTGCCAAATTACGACCATGTCACAGCAGCTAAACTACTTAAATTGTGCTAGGCTAAACCAGGTATCGTCGAGGGACTTCACTAAAATTACTCAAGGCATGGATTTTGCTTCCAAAGGCAAGGCATCCCATTAACCAAAATCAAAACAGAACTGCTTCGAACTAAAAACTGATTAGGAGAAGCCATGTAAAACCAATGGTGATAACCAAACAGTCACGTATCATCTATGAAAGGTCATGAAAAACAGGAGATATGCCTGAGGATTGGAGGAAAGACAATGTCACACCAGTCTTCAAAAAGGGTAAGAAGGAGGATCCAGGCAACTACAGGGCAGACAGCCTCCCCTCCATCCCTGGGAAGGTGACTGCGCAGCTCATACTTGATGTTGTCTCTAAGTATGTGGAGGACAAGGACCTTGTGATCAAGAGTAGTCAGCATGGAATCACCAAGGGAAAAAACACAATTAACCAATGTGATAGCTGGACAGATGAGGGGATAGAACTGGATGTTGCCTACCTTGATTTCAGGAAAGCTTTTGACACTATCTCCCATAACATACTCATAGACAAGATCAGGAAGTGTGAGTTAGATGAGTGAACTCATCTGCTCCTAAAGGCAGGCTGTGAAGTATCTGTGTGTTGTATTCGCAGCTTTACAGAAAACTTTCACAGAAACACATTTCTTTTTCACATAGGTCCCATGGATGCATTTTACTTACCACCGTATCAACAAAAACAACAACAAAATCAACAAAAACTTTAAGAAAATGTAGGAATTCAGTTCTCTTTGCCGCTAATGGCAGTGCTTGTTTCTCTATTTGGTATGTAAACAACCAGTTATGTAATTTTCCGATAGGAAAGTAACTGAAGAAGATAAGCACAGAGCCCAAAAGAAAGTAAGGAGAACCAGCTGAAGCCTAGGCAAAGCTAGTGCAATTAACTAGCACACACACAAATACAGTGAACTGAGCTTGTTTTGTTTGCCTTGTACTAGCCTGTGTTTATATTGTGTGATTTTTGAAGGAGAAGAGGGTATTAATGCACAGGGGAGAGATCATTTTTACTGTTTTTCTTCTCCTTTCATTTTTATCAAATGTTTAGTTTAGATGACAGGAGGATTAGTTGTAATTTTTTTTAATCACAATCTTGTTTATGCTACAATTTTCATAATTTGGTCCCAAACTCATGCGATTACTCATCACATTTTTACTACTTTTATTCGTAGAATTGATATCTTTTGATCTTCTGCTGTTTTTCCGTATGTTTAAAGGTTTCCAAACTAATTAAGATGATTAACTAAAAAAGACTAATTGCATTCATAAACGCAATGTGCCACTTCTGATTAGCAGGTGGCTCTTTTGTGTTTTGGATACATAAAAGCAGATGGAAATGTGGCAGACTCAGTTATATTTAATCTGCCTGTTTTCTTCCAGACTGTTCTGCTTTCCAGTTAACACTGCTAACGACAATGAAACCTATGAAAGCTTTATTTATTTATTTATTTATTTATTTTTGACCACACATTCCTAACCAGGAGGTTTTAAACTGTTCTTTTTAAACATTTGGACGCTCCTCCTCACAAGCTTCAAGGTGCTTAGAAGGACAAGAGAAGAAAACACATTGTAGAACATCCTTAAAAATATTCTGTTTCTTATTTTTGTGCTTAGGACACTATCAATGTTCTTTAGAACACTGTAAATGTTCTTTAGAACTCACGGACAGATAAACACTGCACAAAAGTACTCCCCTGTCATTCCTAAATTCTTTTTCCACCGTTTTCAGCATTAAAACACACAACTATATGCTTTTTTCTATATCAATTTTCTCTCATATAATATCACTAATGCAACTCTGATTCAGTTTCTTCACTGTACCCTATGCTCCATTTATTTAGGCTTCTTCTGAAATCCTACTTCTTGTAACATATACTCTCCTATTCGACTATTTGCTCATTACTTAACATTTTTGGTGTTACCACTTTTGATGAAGTATCTGCTATCCATCCACTCCCCAAATCTTGGCTATTCTTCATTTAAGCAATTTTCTTGCTGAAATATCAAATAAAACCCCTGTTAATCAACATTTGTGTAGCTGACATATATTTGTTTTGTATGTGCACGTCTATGTGAATATGTATATGCAAACAGATACAAACAAGCACATTGTCTTTTCATTTCTATATGCATAGAATTTCTCTATGTGTAGCATCAGAGAAGCAAATAGTCAAATATATCTTGCAAGAACAAGTTCACATATACATCTAAGAAAACTATATTACATTTTTCTGTTTGTAGTCTTATACTGATATGGTCTTCAAATTAAATGTGTGATTTATTTTTTGTTTGTCATATGTGTCCATGGTACATGCACAGAATGTATACTTTAATAGGAATTTGTTTACAGGTCTTAAGTAACAACAGTTTTTCAATGGCTACTTTTTTTCGTTTGTTTGTTTTCTTATCTCTTTTGGGCATTTCCAAACTATAATGCTTTTTCCACTGCACAAACAGACACAATAACAAAATATAACAGTAAAGCCACATGACGTTATATGAAATAACTGGTTCATAGATGACTAACGAATAGTTGCTGCTTGTTTTGTATAATATATGTATATATATATATTTGTATGTATACAAACACTTATACACGCCCAAAAACACTCTAAATGTACAAACACCCTACCTTTGTGGTACACAAAAACAGTTTAACAATTTAAATGTGTTTATAATCAGTTATTCTTCATAATATATTACCTTTCTTCTAAACCAAGTTAACCATTAAACAGAAGCTGACCACTATTTAATAGTGCTTACTAAACTACCTGCTCTGTGTCCACTTATACGAGAAAAAAATATACCAGAATAAGAGAAAATGATCTGTGATTTACACAATTAAAATTGGCTATATGGCTATATGGACTGAACACTTATCTAACATTGATCTGACAGAAACTTTTCGATGCTGTAGCATTTTTTTTTAATTTCACAATAAGTAAGTGAGGGTGAAGGAAAAAGAAAACAAATAAACAAAAAACAGATTACAGGGATTAAATTATGTTGAAGCAAGAAAAACAATTCTTCCACATCCAAGGACCATATCTGCACCGTCTTCAATGGATCTAGATTATGCACTGCTTAGGTAGAATTATAGGAAATGAACAATATTTTAAAAGTTTTGGAACGCCTACCAACTTCCCCTGTGCTGCATGAGGCGACCAAAAACTGAATAGAACATAATATATGGGATAGAGCCCAACATCTGTTGTATAATAGTAATGGTAGGAACAAGTAATGAACTCTCTCCCCCGAAAAAAATGTCAAGTGAAGGTGCAGAATCTGCATTCAATAGGGAAAAAGATTATCCTCCCAAAGTCTCTCTCCATTTTACCTCATTTTTTTTCTCTGTTCACATCTATATGTTAAAAAGGAAGCTGAAAGGCAAATGTGTAGCTTTTAATATAGCATTAATCAGAAAGTGTGCTATGCCCCAATTATAAATGAAAAAAAACTATGCCAGCATTCAAAATACGAAAGTGTGTAATAGGGGATTTTCTGTACTTCATTACTTCTGCAGTTTCACTGTATTCTGTATATTACCGTGAATAATAGCATTCCAGAATTTTAAAACAAGAGTCTTTAACTCTTGCTTAGGATATTTGTCTTAAGAGAAAAGTTTAGGTGAACAAAGATTTCAAGACATTGCCAGGATTTCATGAATGCAGCTACATACAGACATTTATTTGTTGCTCAAAACCCCAAACCTGGAAGGCATCTTTGCCAATAAATCTGAGTAAGTGCTATTAGTACAGATGCTATTGAATACTAGCATCCTGTATCATCTGTTTAAAACCCTGTTATAAAGGAACTGTATGACTAAGGGAATTTGTAACAGGATATAGAGCCTTTCACCTCTAGGTCATAGTTATAATCTGAACCAGACAGCGAGAACCCAGGAGTCAATGCCGTGTAATTCCCATCTACTGACTTAAGTAAAATTAGTCTGTGGCCTCCAGGGAATTTCTATAGAAGAAATACTGTAACCACAATAGGCGAGGAAAAAAGATCACTGGCACTGTATCTGCGATTGACAAGAGTGGGAAAGCCCAGAATTGAATTGTCTGAGGGGCTATGTGGTCCCTCCACAAGAAGAACGTGGAAGTATTTTAGTAAAGAAGCTAAAGGGAGAACAGCCCACTTTAACTTTTTTTTTTTCTACAGCACTGGCAACTTCCATGGGCTTGAACTCACTTGAAATTTAAAGTGTACACCACCACTCAAATATCAGACAATACAAGTCATTCTGTGTGATAAATATTGAGCAATATCCATAACCTGTATATCTCAATACACTCTGCGTATATCTCTTTAGAAATAACACAGAGTCTTCAGCTGCTATGACATAACTAGTCAAATCTGTGCAGAGTTGTGTATCAACCCAGTAAGAGGTGGTCAGACTTAGCTACAGGCCTGTGAAAAACCTTGTGCAGGAAACTCATGACATATTGGCGTTTCAGTGATTTACTTCACATTCCAATTTAAATTAGGGAACATGCAGCTTCAACCTACTGCTCCATTGCACCCACTTCCACTGCTATAACAAACTGTACTGAACAACCATAGGCAAGGTTTAAGTTGCAAAACATTGGATGCCAATGCTACTACAGCAATGAGTTTCCCCTGTAAAGGGTCTTACAACCAAGAAAATCCAGATAACTGGAGGGAAAAAAAAAAAAAGGCAGAAAAAAGAAAACAACAGAAAAAAAAAACTCCTTGTGTGATTCAATTTTAAGTTGAAGCTTGCATAACCTCAACACCAACAAAAACATCAGCAGACCAATGAAAAGCTGTCCAGGTTACCTTTAGGCTACATGATGCTGATGCTGAGCAGTCAGAGGACATGCTGCATAGAGGACTTGTGGCTCCTCCTGTGGTGGTCCCTTCATCCATCCGCAGTATATACAAATCATAGTCAGGGGGATTAAATTGCAGCAAGGTATACTGTGGGCTAGACGAAAATGCTTAACAACACTGTTTTTACAACATGTTTTAGATCTTATTTAGATACAGAACCTGGACTATTTTATTCTAGTGTTAAGAGCAGACCTCAAAGAATAAATGTCTCCATTCACATCATTGGAGCCCTTTTGATCTTTGTAATGACACCAACAAATTTATCAAATTGGACTGAGAAATGCACGAGTATCTCAGGAAAATGATGGGCAGTGCATTAATAACCAGAATAAATGCATCAGACTATCAAACAGCTCTCTACAAGCTAATGGATGAAGTTTATTAGTAGAGGAAAGAGTGGCATTTAGTTTGGATTTATGATGCCTACTTGCTGGTCTCATGACCACTGCAAGAATGTCACATTATATTAGCCAACATAAACATTCCACTTCAGCTTCTTTAGAAGTTATACATCTTTTCAACTTATAAGTGTTTAGATAGTAAGATATATGCTGAGCATAAAGCATTAATGTTTAAAAGAAATTATTTTCCTTGTATAAAAGCTACTCTAGGTGCCTACAATACCAAAGGATAGAGCCCAGCCCTTACTCTAGGAATAATGCATATTGGTGTGCTCTAATCTCCACAAAATTCTTATCTGTAAGGCTTCCCCTTTAAAAGGGTATTAGACTGTAACTGAAGGAGCTGTTCAAGTATTTTTCTTAGTTTCTGTTTTGCCTTTTAAACTAATAAACCCATCAATTATGATTCACTTCTGTATTATGCATATGACTAAAATCAGTGGAGATGTTGGTGTTAAAGAGAACTTAAGCTTTGACTATCCATTCTTCTCTCCCCACTTCTCCCCCTCACCCAGACCACAATACTATTTTTTGCAGCAATTAAACACATTTCTTATACATACCTATTTTCACCCACTTTACACTAAGCCACCCAAAGACTGATAGTTCCTGTACTCAGAAACAGCTTTTATTAGAACAGTAAAAGGCATTAACTTTTTCATTTAACTAGAACTTTTATTTTATTTCTTTAAAAAATGAAAATGAGGTAAATGAGAGAACCAGAGAGAATCAAAATGTGAAGTCAGAATGACTACTGGCAACATTTCCCAGGAATCTCTTTCCCCCCTGCCCATACACCTTCATTTTGAAGTAGGTAAAGATAAGAAGACATTGAAAGAAAAATACATTTATTGAACCTGACAGGAAATCAAGCAGTTGCAGCTAACTAAAAAGGCATTAGACTTTTCTCAGCTCTCTGGATTTTGCTTGTGATAGGAAGATTTACCGTGTTAACGACAGGACTTTGGCACCTGTTTTTCCACTAGTTTCTGATGAGAACTGAGCATCCAAATCGCCTTTGGACAGCTTTTCAAATACCACCCCTAACTTCTTCATCGTACTTCACGGGTAGCAGAAGGACAACCGCTTCCAGCACTAAACACGAACAACCCCCCTCCAGGGTGACACAGGCCCTGGACATGCACGGGCCTGTCAGAGGCACAACAGGAGCAGCAGCTCCCCCAGAGGGCCCCAGGCCTGAGGGACAGTCCTTTGCCAACAGGCACCTTGCAGCTCCCTGTCTTCACCATACATGAAAATTCCCCGTCACCAGTAGTAATTAGGGCATACTCATATGCTAGCAAACATTTCTGGTATATATATATATATAAACTTCAAAAAAACAAACACATCAAATCTCCTGGCAGCCCACAGTGGGGCATGGCCTCCCCAGGGATTGACTAAAGAAGATGTCACAGAGGTGCCTTATCCCCAACCCTGGATTTCTGAATTTGACATCTTAGTGCAAGATCTGGCCAGGAGGAAGGTTGAGTTTCCCCTGAGAAGACAGCTTCTTCCTCAGACCGTTACCCCAATTGCTGGGCTGTGACTGAATGGGAAATGAAGGGAAAGAAGATAAAAAGAAATGAGAGAGGAAGGCAGGTGAGAAGCTGGCTGCCGTCCAACAACAATTCCTCCTTGCCGCGTGGAGGAACACTGCCCTGTAACAGAGATTGACATTAACACATTGCCCACATGCATCTGCCGAGGCTCAGTTACTACTTTTTTACAGTCACCCTTTCCAATACCCTCGATCTCCATGAAGATAATTCCTGGCATTCCACGTAATGCGACCAGGCTGTGAGGCGCTGCTGGGTGAACCTGCTGCAAAGGGTGCCAGATTAAGTGCGGGGAGCGAGTTATGAATTGGTTACTGTAATTTACTGACTGCTGTGGGGGGAGGACAGAGGGCATGGCACAGTTTTCACAGCATGAATTAGAGTCCTCTGGTGAAATGAGGGTGCTTTGTGCTGATTAAATTATAAGAAATGTGCACCTGGGCCACATAAAGACCCAATGTTCTCTCCATATAAGTTGACAGATAATATAAATGATGTACATCATAATTTCAGTATCATCTGAAAGTTTAATACATGTACTTGTGAGATGCTTTTCTCCTTTTAAATTGCAAACACAGCAAAACTGGGGACTTGGTGTTACTGATGAGCCAGGGTTGCTCTGCTTTACGTGTTACAATGCCCATATGTAAAGAGAATCATGACACCCCAGCATACCATCATAATCTTTTTCTTTTTGAGTTGTTACTGTAGCTGAATGGTCCAGAAGAAGCCTAGGTTAAGTAGCAAGAGAGAAGGATTTGAAGGAGTAGCTTTTAACTGAAATGAGTTTCAGCCATCTAAAATATGCAGTGTTTTGCCACAGGAAAGGGCACTTACAGAACCAGGAAGGCTACATAGAAAAGAAAAGATGAGCCATTAATCAATTAAGGCAGAAAATTGAGTGTGTTAAATAGCAGGGCATCATTTCCCTCTTTATGCCTGTGGAAGTTTTGAATTCAACACAGAGGGCTTTTTAGTCTGTTCTTCTGGAATGGCAGCTGTGCAAAGATCCTTTCCCAACTACTAAAACAAAAAGCCAAACAAGCAAAAAACTCCCAAATGCAAAACTAAAACCACACTTCAAATGCTGAAGCGCTCCCTTTTCAATGATTTTTTTGCTTAATCTTGCTTTCACCATATCTCCACAGGTTTCAAATGCATCTGTAATCATTCTATTCTTTTCAGAAGCTTTAAATCAGAGAAAATGTGTTGAAAGAAGAAAAAACAAATGTCACAAATTTGAAGGTTAACAGCATTACTTCATTTGTTAAATTTTCAAGAAAGCAAGTTACCAAGACATTTAATTATTTATTTTGAAAAAAAATAGGGAAGCTGAAGAGAAATACCTATAGTTATTGGATCAGAGAGAATAATATGAAGCTATCTGCAAGTGTCATAAAAAGAATGCTGAAGGAAAAAATATTAAAAGATGATCTGTAGCACAGAGGATATCCTCACATAAGAAGTCACTCCCAAAGAAGGGCTTTGTTTGGTTTGATACTCATCTCTAGTACTGCCTGCTTTCTTTATCATATCAGGTTTTGGGAAGTTTATAGGGGGAAAAGGTCTTTGGTTTAAGTTTATTCTTTCTTACATAGATAGTAGTAAACCGCATAACAATGAGTATTTTGCACTACTATCTTGTACATGAATATAATAACTGATGTTATTTGCTTCACAAAAAGAGAAACAGTATAAATAAAGGGAGTATGTTTCAAAATTTCCTGATGTAGTGAAACCTCCGTCTTTAAAAGCAGAAATCATTTTCTTTAAAGTCTAAAACAGTCAAGGTGATGAAGTTCTTTCAATATTGCAAGATCATCCTTAATAAGGAAAGGAATCCAACATACCTGGCACAAGTACTTACTTTCATTTCTTCTTTGAATAGAGCTGAGAGGCATTACTTCCTCCATGAGAGCGAGCAAACAAAAGGGAATGTGAAAACCTACACAAATTATAATTAAGATACTCAGTAGCAGATCTCTGTAAGCCCTCATCACTTAGTTGTCAGACTAAGTGATAAAAAAGGAAATAGTTCACCTTGGAGTAAGCAGTGACATGGCCTAAAACAAAACAAACGAAAAAAAAAGAAAGAAAAAAAACACCACCCTGGACAAGTATTCTGACTAGTCCAGAGGAACATGAATTGCATATTGAGTTGATTTTCCTCAGAAGGATGAAACATTTAGACACAGAGAGCCAGGTCAGAGACAATATACTGATAGTGAGACAGACTGCATTTTTTTCTTCTCAAGAAGATTGCCAAGTGCAATAAGTCACAGTTTCTGAGTAAGACTTTGCTAATTTTTAAAATTACTTTGAGCAGAGGGGACTTTTACTATCTGCATGAATGAGAGTCATGCCAAATGCGGTCTTGACGTTTCAACCACTGTCTAGGTATGAGAAGGCATTGCTCCTCTAAAGCCAGGTAAGTGAGTCTTACCCAGAAATTATTTTAGGTTCGTGCTAAAGGTAAGCTGAGCTGGAGAAACAAAGGAATCAGAATAAAGGATGTCAAAATCAGAATAAAGGACTATGTCAAAGTCCGGAGAGTTTCTCCACAATTTGGAAACATTCCAAATATATGAGGGATGATGGTATCAGTGAGTGTGTTTCACGAGACTTGCCAGTGCTCAAGACAACTATGCCAGAACTGTCTCACCAGTACGAACATTCCTATAATGTCACTTGGAAAATGAACATATTTTTAGGTGCCTAACTAGTGGCAGCAGTCTGAGTAAAGCCATTAGATGCTGGCTGCTGCTTCTTTTTTTTCATCCACTCGTTTTTTTAAGATCACAAGAGCCAAAGGAATTTATATATGTAGAAAGTATCGGAAGAAGGCTTTTAGAACTAGGCCGGGCTTTGAAAGAAATATGCACTGGACATGAAGACTATTGAGCCAGAAATTAATAAAACAGAGGACACCTGTTTATCAAGTGTCAATGGTTTGCTTCCCTTACTTGCAGTGTATAGTGTCTCACTGTAGTCTCACTGGGACAATTACCACAGCAAATTACTACTCAGCACAAATAAATGTGGAAAAGTCTGGCTCTAAGCTTTTAAGTGCTTTTTTAATGCTTTAATGTGTTTTAAATTGTTTTTATTATTATGCACAGCTACATGCTAGGGGCGATTCTGTATAGATGTAGCTAAGTCGAGCTCTCTGTTCAAAGGTCAAGGCTTGTAAGTGTTACTAACTAGGGACACAGTCATAAAATGAGTTATGTTTTCCTAGATAATAAATAAATAAATAAAGGGAAAAAAAGGAAACAGACCTAGCTATTGTTTAACATTACAGGAAATCAATTCTGCTTCTCCATAGCACAGCACAAAAATACTATGACCAGATGCCCTGGTAAGCTGCACTCTGCCCTACCCAATATGTACAGCATCACAAAAGAGGTAGGTACATACTGGACTATTTCAATTGCTAGAAGAAAGCTCATCTATCTCAAAGGTTTTGTCAGTCTCACAAGACAGGAGGCTAATATAAGATTTCTGTCTCAGAATTCAGCTCAGTGAATCAAATGTCATTGTAGAAAAGGATGTGATGAGAGCACAGAGGGTATGGAGAAAGCAAGAGGTGATATACAAAAGCTTAAAAGTCTATTTTGTGAGGTCAGGGAGGTGACATTTTGGACCACTGAATCAGAATGGTCTTTTCAGGCTGCAATTCTCTGCAGGGTGAAAGATACTCTCTTTTAAAGATAACTACCACTACTATTTCATGGTACAGCTGATATGCAACTGACTGGAAAAGAAAATAAAAATTCAGCATAGCTAATATTCTTTCTAATGTCAAAAATTAATATGCATATTTGGAACTCACACTATATTTCTTCTGATGGACATATACATTTGGGTTAGATCCAATGCCTCAACAGGTTATATTTTGTATGTGCTAGTGTCTTCTTTTACCACTTTCAGGAAGATGAGCTGTACTAGCAAAATGAAACTTTTTGAAAGACAGTAGTAAAGAGTTTTCTTTCAAATCCAAAGTTAATTCTGTACATTGAGGTGCACCTCTATGATGAACACTGAAGCCTGCATTCCTGTTATTAAGGTGATAGAGTCTACGATAATTTACAGAGGTGAATGCAGAGGTTAAATCCCCAACCAACAGCTCTAGATTGCTTTGTCTAAATTAATAACAACTCTGAATAAAAGGCTTCTAGTCCAGCTGCACAGCCTCACACTTAACTTTTCCATTAGTGTCACTGGCCTCCCAGGGGTCTCTTCTCATACTTCATATGTTTATGGACAAGACTGAAATGACTCTATATGCATCAGCTGGGCTGAGTGAACATCTCTCTCCTCCTCTAACATCCATCAACATTATTTCCTATGATCATACTATGACCATGTCAGAAGTACAGCTATGCCTTGAAAAGCTAATATAAAGACATAGCAGAAATCCTGGCAATCTTTTGAGTGCGAGCAGGCAAAACAGAGGGGTGCTGCAGCTGATGGGATGACAGCACCTGCATGTATGAGTGGCACAAGTGCCTCCTGAAGACAGATCCCTGTTGGTTTCCACTTAATTGCTTACAAAAAGGAAGACACAGTGAAATTTTACACAGAGAGTGTGAAATCATAAAGTTCTTACCCCACACTCAAGTCACAGGAAGCAAGCTGCCTGCTGCTGTTGAGCTCTGGATCCAGTGCTGAGCCCTATCTCGGAGGCTTCTGGTTTAATCTGGGGATAGGGTCACTGGGCTGCCTGGGACCAAAGATAAGGCTTTGTAAGGCATACAAATCAGTATGACCTCTAAGAGCCTCTGCTACTATTATTGTTGGATTTATTTTGCAACTGAGACTTTAAAGATTAAATAAGTAACAAGAGATGTTTTTGAATGGATGCTTCCTGATTAGACCAAAATGGCCATTCTAGAATTGTTCTTTGTTCCTTTAAGGCTGCAGCAAAAAAACAAAATAAAACAAAAAAAATCACACACAGCACCTCTGGAAAGTAACAGGGAATACCACATTTTCAAATTCATAAAATTCCTGTCTATGAAAACTAAGTAAAAGACTTACTAGAACCAGGAGTTCATGGAAAACCGAGCGTTGCTCTGTCCTATCACTTCTCTGAGACATGAATTGCCTTTTGAAATCCTAACTGCTCATCTGGCCACGAGCTTGTCTGCAGCACTGATTGTTAACTGAGTCATGTTTTTTGATAGCTTTATGCTGCAGACAAACACACACTAAAGAACATGCCTATCAAAACTAATTTGCAGGGTGACCTATGCCAGGATTAAACACAGGACTCCAAAGGTGAAAAGAGACTTTATCAATCAGCTAACTATGCTATCAGACATAGGATGATATAACAGATTTAATAACAAAATTAAGTGCTAAATCAATTTAGTCAACTATATGCACAAAATAATTAAATACTATATTGATTTACACTTTTATTGGAAAAGAGGAAAAAGACAATTAAGCTGCTTTGGTCCTGTTGTTTTGTTATGTTACTCTCATAAAATATAAAAATGAGGATGGTTTCACAAAGAGTAAGCCTCATCAAAATTATTTCTTACCTATTGAAACAACTCCGTTCAAGCCAATAACACAACTAAGATGAGTAAGACATCTCAGTAACACATCTGTGATAGCTATCAGACATATCTAGCTACATAGAAAGGAGGAAAACTGAACACTGATGGACAAAAACAAGGAAGAGGTACTTATGTTTAAGCATATTCGGTTTGGTAGGATTATACAGAATAAAGGAGATAATAATGTGGTTAAAATATATTACATAAAAATACGCTTGATATTCACACTCACTGTTTCAATACGTCTACATTTGAATTTGTCCTAAATCTGTTATAGCTGGAGATTAAAGGTGTGGTTCCTTTACTATTTCTTTTTTCCTGTTTCGTTTGTTGCTTACCTTTTTTCTTTCCATGTTACTTTGTATGATGATCTCATGCTGAACTTGCTGGTGAAAGAAACAGTTATTATTTCACCACTGTAACATCTGGCAGAACTATCCCTGTGAACAATACAGTTTTTATTAAACAAAATATTAATAGCAATTCCTAATAATTTCTCTGTTTGGTATAATTTCAAGAATTATGAAAACTTGCATACTATTGAGACTGCTCTCTATGTGCTTTGGCTTTAGTAAGCAAAAATTATTATTTTTACTGACATATTTTATATTTTGAGTAGGCAGTTTTACCTGATGTGCTTAGATACATTGCTCATGTACTAACCCTACAGAAGCTTTACACTTTTTAAGAAATATGCTCAAGTCTGACTGCAATGCAGAGTGTGATTTTAGATGAGTCCTGTATAAAGGAGGTTATCATTGTGAATACTCACAATTATGAATTCAAAACTCACTTCCCACTTTTGTCCCACAGAATTAGCATAACATTTATTGCTCCAGTGAATATTCCCTCTATATTCTCTAGAATATTCATGGAAACTAAATGGAAAAGAGGTACAACCAGCTTCATTAAAAATTCTAATGAATGTTTTCCATTTTTGGCAGCATTCTTCACACTTCATTAAAAACCCAAACAGTTATTCCATAGAAACGTAGAGTAAAAACGAACAAGTAAAATTAAAAAAAAAAAAAAACTTGCACACACAACTTACATCCCTGCAACTTACCATTGCAATGATCCCCTCATGCTTCTTGTGTTTGCCATAATCCCTTCTCTCAGCCTACCTCAATTCCCACACGGGTTATTCTCTTTTTCTGAAGGTCCCCGCTCCCATCCTCCTCCTCCTGGCCCCTGCCTCCTGGGAGTCCAGAGGAAGGAAGCCTTGCAGCAGGCATTGGGGTGCTGATGGGCCAGCAATGCACCCTGTGGGGACAGCTCCAATTTTCCTGAACTTAATCCCTTTGGGACTCACTGCTCCTGATAGATTTGGTTGATGCTGGCCCTCATGATAATAAGTGTTTTGTAACAGAGAAAGCTGGAGACTGATAAGTGATTGCATAAAAGTAGCCAAAACTGAAAGAACCACAAGGCCCTCCTGTTATTCTTTTTTTGTCTCATGCCTCAGATGAGTATTACTTGCAACTTACAAGTGCCTTATGATGCCTTTATATTAGGATAGGGTGGGATTTTCTACAAAGAAAGGGGATAGAGGAAAACAAAACAAAACAAACAAAAACAACGAAGCACATGCTCTTGGTGAGGACACACCTTTGGCTGTGTATTTCCTAGCACCCAAAAGTCCTGAAGACACGATCCAAGCATACAGAGCTGCTGCCAACACCAGCCACAAAGCTGCCCACAGGAGCCCTGGCAGAAGCAACATGAGCCCGTCAGCACAAGATACACCTGCAGGGCAATACCCAATCCTGAACATCTCTTACTGAGCAGCAAAAACGACCTTTCTAGACTGTGCCAGGCGTGACACTTGGGTCGCAAGGTTTACATAGCTTCTCACCAAATAGAGAGACAGATGGAAACTCATCAGGAAGAACTAATATTGTTTCTCTTCCAACAAACAATCAGTAGCATCTGGGTAGAGGGGAGCAACAATATATTTCTGTGATGACAGTTAATAATTTCTTAGGAAGTCTTAGTAAATAAACAATTCTATTTAATTTTAGGATTTGCTTCATGATTTCAGCACTCTTTGTGAATGATTGATGAAGTTTGCTTTATTCATTTACGCAGAGCTGAGACACGATTTGGGTGTCTTGGGTGTCTTTATCCCTGTTGCTGGTAGTGGAACTATCACCCAGAGTACAGTGACATACACATGCAGGCAATGATTTTTTTTTTTTACAAATATTTCTTTACAATTATTGAAAACATCTCATGAAAATTAACTTCAGCCTGTCGGTTTGTGCTCAGCAATCACTACAAGTATATGCCAGATGTTTGTTTTCACCATTCTATAACCAGTCGTCTCACTGGCATTGCTGCATTTCTTGACTGAATACCAGAACACTGTGCACTTGTCCAGCTGTTTTGCAGAGTTACATTTACTATACCTTACTCTAATTGCTCTGTTTTCGGTTTCTTTGTTTTTTAATTTTAATTCTAAGCAAATGCTTAGCTTAAAACACTGTCAGTAATAGCATTAAAATTAAAATACTGTAGTCTGAAATCAGACTTAAAATGGCATCCTAGTGAGAGCATTGGCAAGCCCAAGCAGAATACCAGATCTGAGATTTTATTTTCAGGGTCTTAAGAACAAGAGCAATGTCATGGACTCTTAATCTTAAATATCAAACAGATAAACTGTGGGTCTACGGGAGAAAAAAAAAATCTCTTTCCTACTCAGTTCTGACAAAAAAACAGGCAAATCCATATGCCTCAGTGAGTCAGGAGCTGACCTGTAAGCAGCTAAACCCATGTACTGTAATTGTAGCACCATACACATCAGCTGGTTGGGCGAGAAGAATTTTACCACAAGCACCAGCATTTACTGCCAGGTCACACTTCTGAAAAATGAACACATACACACACACACATTTTTTTTTTTTTCCCTCCCCAAGGGCTATCACAGTTCCGTTTCTGGACTGTCCCAGACTGTCTTTTTACACCCTTCTACTTTCTCCTTAATTTACCTTATATAGAATTGCATACTCTTCATCACTAAAGCCCTTCTTGCCTAGGTATATGCCCTCTGTAACTGTCCATCTTCAGTTTTGGGCTATGGTGTGTGCCAAGCTATATGCTTACTCCAGTTTCTCATCTGCTGATCATGTCAGCCTCTATTACCCAAGTGCTACATTTATTCAGTATTTTCAGATTTTCTTTCTCCATCACGCTTTGGAAAACTCCCCGGAAAGATGCATATTCCTTCTCAAATCTCTTGCAGTTCTTTTTGTTTGTTTGTTTGCTTTTAATTAAAAAAGCCGTTGACAAATTATATTTGGCATACCAATCAAGATAACTTCATTATATTCTCTAATTTCCTATTTTCACACCTATTATCAACCTGCTGTCTCAATTTCAGCATAAATTATAAAGTTTTGAACATACCTCTCTACATACCTTCACCATCTTTATCTTTCTTGTTGTATTAACTTCAAATACTTGTCTTCTTTTACTGTATCCTCCAATGTGTACCACAGGGCAGCTATGTGGAGGATTTTAAGGTAGAATGGGAAAAGGTTATGTAGAAATGAAATAATAGCACAGAGTTTGTACATATAAAATTCCCATCATAATGGGACCTCCCCTTTTGATTTTCATTTCTCACAATGATATACTGCACAAAGAAAGCATATCAGATTGCTGCTTCTTCTGCATGAAAAGGCTTTTGTATCAGTTACTTCCCTGAGAAAAAGGCCACAGAGGGTAAAAATTTACACAAGAGGAGGCAAGTCTCTATTGAAGAATACCAACTTCAGCCTATAGCTAGTATAAGCTAGTATAATCAACATTTAGTACCAAGCTGCAAGAAGTAACATATAAAGAGAAGGAGAGTTATAGTAACTGATAAGATAAAGGCAACATAGTCACATAAAATGATTCTTCTTTCAAAACTATAACTGGCCAGTTTGCCTCCCCCCACACTCCCGAATGCATTTTTCAAGAAATAAGAATACATATTTTAACTGTTCAAAACATGTTGTGAGCAAACTCAAAAATCACAGGAAATGCAACAGATAGAAAAATCTTAATATATCAAGCTGACATCCAGTTTCTTATCTGTTGTTTGTTCACAAATATCTACCCTAATTCTTTCAAAACTAACTGTAGGTATCCCAATGAACATCCATGGTGTTAGCGTGTTTTGGGTTGGAGTGACTTCCAATACAAATTTTGTACAGAACGGTTAAGATTATGCACGTGGCACATGTTCTTCAGATAGCCCACATGCACTGAAGGAAAAAAAAATGCTCATTGATCACACACCCGTTACACATAAATATTAAACAACACTAGCTGCACTAGAGACATTCAAAACCGAAACAATAGTTTAATTGTATTTCCATCTAACTGCATAATTGAAGATGCTACATCCCTTTCCTTGCCTGAGCAGTTTTCTCTGTTTTTCACAGCACGGTAAGAAAAGCACAAATGATACAGTAATCTCAATACTTAAGTAACTGGCTCATGGTTGAACATATGAGTAGCCCCAGCAGGCACAAGGCTGACCAAACAGCTGTCTTCTTAGTGTTCGATGCAATCTCATCTTTCATATGCCTTCTGCCTGAAGATCCTCTCTGGTTATCCCTCCGCATAATTATTTTTACTCAAGACAAGAAACATTAGGAAATCACCTCCCACGGCAATGAAATTTTTACAAAACAAAGTCACTTGATGAAGCCCACTATGTAAAAAACTTCCATGGTAGAAACAGCCATAAAGGACCGTTGGTGACCCTTCTGAAATGTCCACACATCATTTCACAGAATCACAGAATGGTTGAGGTTGGAAGGGAGCTCTAGAGAACATCTAGTCCAATCCCTGAGCCCAGCTGGGGCTCAAGCAGGAACACCCAGAGCATGTGGCAGAGGGTTACATTCAGGTGAATTTTGAAGATCTCCTAATCATTCTTTACACCCACCCTACTCATGCTCAGTAGATATTCAGGGGAATATGTGGAAAGGTCACTTACGCTTTTAGTTTGTGTGCCTTCTACATATCAAAATACTGCTTAAGACAAATGTTACAGAAATCTAGAACAATGCAAATATAATTAAAACAAGCAAAATCAAAACAGCAGTACTTTGGAGTGGGCCTAAATGCTATATTTCCTTTCTGAAATAAAGTAATGGAATTCCATAAATTGATGGAATGAGAGTTGAATCGAGAAAAATACGCCAAAAAAGCAGAGGGAGGAGAACAAGAAGGAATAAAGAGGGAGAGGAAGGCACCAGGCAGGGGCCCTGCGCACAGGGAAAACTCTCAGGCCTATTCTCCCTGTTTACCCTCAGGCCTATTCCCTTTCTTTACCCTCAGGCCTACTCCCCATGTTCATCCTCAGGCGCGCTCCCTCTGTTTACCCTCAGGCCTACTGCCCCTGTTTACCTTCAGGCCTACTCCCTCCTTTTACTCTCAGGCCTACTTCCTCTGTTTACTTTCAGGCTTACTCCCCTTGTTTATCGTCAGGCCTACTTCCCATTTATACTCAGGCCTATTCCCCTTATTTACCCTGACACTTACTCCCCCTGTTTACTCCCTGTTTACCCTTAGTAGGCCTGAGGGTAAACAGAGGCAGTAGGCTTGAGGGTAAAGAGAGGGAGTAGGCCTGAAGGTAAATAGGGGGAGTAGTCTTGAGGGTAAACAAGGGGAGTAGGCCTTGGGATAAACAGAGGGAGTAGGCCTGAGGGTAAACAGGGGGAGTAGACCTGAGGGTAAACAGAGGCAGCAGATCTAAGGGTCAACAGGGGCAGTAGGCCTGAGGTAAAAATGGGCAGTAGTCCTGAGGTCTTCCCCTTGTTTACCCTCAGGCCTACTCCCCCTGTTTACCCTCAGGCCTACCTACTCCCCCTGTTTACCAACCTACTCCCCCTGTTTACCCTCAAGCTTCCTGCCCCTGTTTATGCCCAGGCCTATTCCCTCTATTTACTCTCCGGCCTACTCCCTCTGTTTACCCTCAGGCCTACTCCCCCTGTTTACCCTCAGGCCTACAGCCCCTGTCTATCCTGAGGCCTACTCCCTCTGTTTACCCTCAGGCTTACTGCCTCTGTTTACCCTCATGCCTACTGCCCCTCTTTACCCTCAGGCCTATTCCCGCTGTTACTACCTTTTTTTTTTTTTTTTTTTTTTTTAACACTAACAGATTTTGATCACGAGCAAGTGTATCATTGTGAGTGTATTTGGAAGAGTTTAAACAGCTACTTTCCACATCTTACATACAATTAACAGACGGAGTGGGAATCCTCATCCATTTCAATGCAAACTCAAATAACTTGGACAACTTAAGTGGGATAATTTGCACGAACATTTAATTTGAACTGAAACTTAAATGGAGAATTCAGACAATCAGCACCAGCGATCTCCAACCAATATGCAGTTAGCTGCATCATGTGCATCTCCATCCTAGTGCACATGAAAATGTTTTCCTCCTTTCTTTCAGAAACATTTTAATGGTAATGTATACAAACACTTCTGTTGGTATTAAAAATTACCTTGACAAAGGAAAAGGAAAAAAACAAAAATGGGAGCTCTACCCTATTTGAGGAAATTTCCAACACAGAAAAAAACAGTAGTAGCAAAAAAGCTATGTGGTACAAAGGTCTGCCATCACAAAATTAAATCATCAGTCAATAGTGTAATTTTAGTTGAAATAAAAAAATAAAACAGGAAAGTGATAAATGAACAGACAGAGAAACAAGGAATTCCAAGAGGCATTGTACTGGGTTAGTTAAAGAAGTACAAGTAAAGTAAAAGTAAAACTTAAAGTAAAAAGTAAAGTAAAAGTAAAAGTAAAAGTTTTAAAAAAGGAAGCTAATATGGTATATGCTATTACTAGTAATGGCATGGTGATTAGTTATTCTCCACATCAACTTAAGTTGTTAACAACCATAAGTAAGAAACAGTCTCTTTTAGCAAATAAAAATTAGGTTGGACATCAGCAAAGCACTTCTTTGTAAATGCATTCAGATCCTCTGGATGCTTTTAAAGGCACTTGTCAGTGAGGAGTTACATATAATTAATGTTATAACAGCTCAGTGGACTGCACTTGAGCCCTTGAACCCTTTACAGTCCTACTTTCATATTATTCTGACACCTGATGCCCAGGCTTGCTAGTGCTCTATTGAATTTAAACATTAAAAGATTCCAGTCTTTAGGAAAAAACAATCCCCATTTGCAGGTGAACAGGGGCACAGAAAAAGTGATTTGAAAAGAATCTCACTGAATAAGCTGGTAAATTAATCCCAAACTCAATTGCCTTTGCTATCAATTAAATACTCATGTAAACTAGTTAAAGAATATTTATGTCTCAAACATAAAATACTTCAGGCTGAGAATTGCACCTTTCCCTCTTCACCAGTCACCCCAAATAAATTCAGAATAATTCCCACTGTCCCTGAGGAGCAGTGCTGAATTGCCACTCTTCAGCTGAGAACAGAATGGGGACCAAAAAGCACAAGGAGCAATGACAATGAACCTGTCCAAATTGCACATCCAAAAAGCACAGTACTGGCAAACACACTCCCATCTCCTCCTTCTTTGTGATGACGTGCCATAGCACTTGCTCTGAGTCTTATCAAAATATTAACTAAGTGGAAACAAAAGATGGCCCAAGTGGGAGGTGCAACTGAGGCCAGCCTAGAAGCCAGAAAATGGATCACAAGTAAATAAAATTCAGCAATATGAAGGGAGAGACATTCCTTCACAACCCACCACAGTCCACAAGCAGACAGCAAAGACCTCACACTGTGTTTCTGCCATACAGGGGCACCTCACTGCTATTGATAATGCCAACAGTTTGACACAGGCACATTTGCCTATTTCTGAGGATATCCTCCTTAATGTCAAATTCCATTCTTCTCTACTCAGAAGCCACCATCTGCCAGACATTCTTGTACCTCATTTTGCCTGAGAATCCAGCATTTGTTTCAATGTAGTTAATGGGCTAGATATTCAAAGAAGCCACTAACTGAATGAGCTAGCAAAATTTTATATTGGGTGAATACATATTCACCCTCAGGGATTGAAGGTTTGGGTTCACATGAAAAATGTTGCCACTGCAACATGCACAAAACCACAAAAATAGCTCACCTTGGACCATGTAAATATAGGCAGATCTAAATTCACTTTGAAGTCAATGCTTCCCAAAGCTTGACTCTCAATAGTGTGGCATCTAAAACTCATCTAGAAAATAAGCCTCTAGAGTTAGTTACTCTTTAGGGCTGGACATTACTCTTGCACAAGAGTCCACAGGAGCTGGAGGTTTTGGCATTTGGACAAAATTTCCTGCAGAAAATATCTGGCAAGAAGATGTCTGGGCTGAGACAGAGTCCCTGAGCCAAACAATAAGGTCCTGCAACCTGCCAGGCACCTGAACAGCCCCTCTTGGTGGCCATGGTCAGTCTAGTCACTCAGCAACGGAAGCAACTTCATCCCTCGGAAGGAATCTGCAGTCACAAGAGTCAGGCAACAAAGCATCTGACATGGATAATATCCAGGACTGTCCACATTAGATGAAATGAGAAATCAAAGACCTACTTTAGCACATTTTAAAGACATGCCTTTTTGTAACTCTGAATAAACTGAGACTTTTGAAAACCAACCTCATCACTCAGAGAATAATTTTCTTAAGTTTATATTTCACATTTATCCCACAATAAAAATAACTTTATTCCTGAAATAAACCCCAAATATACCTGTTATAGCCTGTTATAACCATTTATTCTTTATTTAGCCTTGAAGAAATCATGGGGAAAAATAATGAACCCTAAACCACCCCCACCCCAAAATATCAGCATGCCAATACACAAACACATTCTGGCTCCCTGAAATATATTCATCATAATTCTGTAGGGGAATTTAGAAACTTTGACCTTCTTCACAACCATACATGTTTGACAGGATCACATACACATTTCAGTCCTGTTTATGCACTGGTTTCTACTGAAGGCATTTATTTATCATTCTGCATTTACATTCTGTAACTCAACCATCATATTAATAAATACAAACATCATTTTTCAATAGAGACTCTAAAAGCAATGTAGCATATATGCATTGGTTTTCATTCCATTTTCCAAATGAATTAAGTAGACACTCATGTGTCACTCAAAAGTGTTTTTGAGACTCCTTTAAAAATGTCAGCATCTATATCTACCACTTATATATTATTTCCTACATCCTGGAAACAGTAATTTACATGGAAGTAGGGCCAAAAAGTCATGACATAGCAGAATTAAAGCTACTGTTTAACCAGTGCTTTTCCTGTTTTTAAAATACCTCGGTTCTTTAAAGGCTGAAATCATATTCTAAATTCCTGAGGTTTATGAAGATTACTTCTAGTAAAATTGCTAACATTCTCGTAAATTTTAGGGGCAAGGTTTAACTACTGCATTATCAGGGAAAAGATTTAAGCTTAATTACAGCTCCACTTCATTTCTGGGAATCATGCAAAGACGTTGGACACTGCTTTCACTTAAATTAGTGCAAAGTGGAACCAAGAGCCACAATGTTTAAAGGTGCTACTTTTAAAAGAAAAAAAAAAAAGCCTTGCAAATGTCATTTTCAGGTAGATTTTTAAGGAGAAAAGAGCCTTTCTGCAAGACATTCAGGTGGAATACAATAAATAAATAATTCAAAACCTGACCCAGCCTCACAATGGTTGTATTTTGTTTTCAAGCACTACTTGCATTTAAAAGGTGCCAAAAATGGTTAATACAAATAGTGAGAAGTTTTTCAGATATTATTTTGGCTAATGAAGCAAGAAGTTAAAAGCAAACCAGTCAAACTATATTCTGCCATAAAATTATGTCCCAGAACAATCTGCTGAAAACGAGAAGATAACTGAGGCCCTGAAGTGTTTGTTGTTGTGACTGATTCTGTTTAACTTGTTCATACAAATTACTCAGGAAAAAGTGAAAATGTTGTTGTCCAAATTCCCAGATTTATTAAAAAAAAAGGGGGGGGGAAAAAATATTTGGCACAACACCATGGCAGCAAATGAACAGAAGGAATCTGAATAGAGAAGGACAACAGGAACTGGAAGATCATGTACGGTGTCAAGAGATGTGATATAATGCCCTTAGGGAGGCCCAGCAAAGGATTAAAAATAACTCAAGTTTGACAAGACATAGTGAAGATGAATCATAGATAATGACAAAAGAAACAGCATGAAGACAGGATCACAGAATTTGTGTCTCCCAACAGTAAGAAAGTCAGAAGGTCAGTTAAAAAATAGTAGATGAATAAAACACGCTGCACATCCTTATCAAACAGTGATTCAAGTTTTATAAGTGCTAAGTCTAGAGACTTTTTAAAAAGAGCTGTGCTTTGTTTCAGACACTTTCTCGTTAATCTAACAAACTCTCTGAGAAGGAAAAAAAAATAAAATAACAGAGAATCATTCTCTGATTCTCTTCATGCTATCAAGGCTTAATAAAACAGTAACAGAAAATACCAGCCCAAAAAAGAAAAGAAAAAAAGAAAAAAGAAAAAAAAAAAAAAAAACAAGAAACCAATCATTAACCACCATTATGCACACACAGTGTGTTAGGGGAATTGTACAACAGTTTCTCTTCTAGATTATCTATTTAGAAGTGCTTTTTTACAAAATGTTCACAGTAGTGTGTGTAGTACAGAACTAAAACTACAAGAATTGACTATGAAAAAGAAAGTGGTCACAGAAGAAGTAATGTTTATGAAGTAAAATCACTAGAAAGGCAAATGTAGCATTGCAATAACAGGCATGGCATTAAGAGCGACAATACAGAAGTTCCTAATTAGGACATAGTTATTTCCTCCAGTAAAACACCACATTTTACAGGCAGCACTCTCACATTTTCAAAATCATATCAGCAGGTATAGAAAGGCATGCTTACATCCCCTTGAACAACTTCATCAAACTGCCTTAAATCTGTTTCAGTCAGGCTGGAAAATGGCTATTTAAATAACTGAGAATGAATATCAAACATTACATTTCATATAAAAAAGAAGTGTGAAAAGAGAGGAGGGGGGAGGAGAGAAAGAAAAAGAGGAAAATGAGAAAATAAACCTAAAACCCACATTTTTCATTGTTTTCATAAGCAGTGTTTTAAAATGCAATAAAGAGGAAGGAAAAGACGATATCCTAGAAGCTTCACCCAGAAGGAGAGAATTGAAGTACAGTGTTGTTACTGCTATTCACACCTGAGTTCATGCCAAGCGCTCCACTTTCAGAAATTAATTCTTTTCAGACATTCCTTGGCCATCATTCTCCAAAATATTTTAGTCTTTGCTATAAGAAGAAATGCATAATTTCTGATCAGAGGGTATTGTCCTGTTGTCCAGCAAAGCAAGCTGGAGTAGAGCTCTGTTCCTTTTTTCTCTGTTGTCCAAGGAATATGCAATGAAAGCACAATTTCTTTGGTATCTAAATGCCAAATAGAAAACTAAGAACTTTTTCTGCATTTTGCCTTGTTTACTTCTTACCATTTTCTATAAAGTTTGCCCTCAATTTTTATTACTGTACTTCAGTATAATAATTCTCATTACCTACATGGTGTAAAGCAACACAGACATATGTATTTGTATCTCTTATACCAGCTGGCAGAAGAGATCATCACTTCATTCTGTTGATCAAACTGCATATTAAAAAAAAATCGATTTTTCAACTGTTAAGTAGTGTTTCAAAGTAAATATATCTTCCTTTGAAAGGGCACATTTTCTTGTGGGCAGTATTTTCCTTTATATAAGGTATACACTGACTAGGTGAAGTGTAGTTTTTAAGTAAAGCAAGCTATTCTTCTGAAGTTCATTTGGGGTCACAAACATCAGATTTTGCTGCAGGATTAACAAATCTAGAGAGAAATTTATATCATTTATTAGTCATTAATATGCTTTTATTTTATCTTATTTCAGACTGTTTAGATCTGTTGACGTTTTGAGTGCTCCCAGGAAGTGAAAGTTTCAAGTTTAGTTTCAGCATAGCAAACCTGCACAAAATCTCATGACCAACCAACCACTGAATGATGTAAACAGACTTTTTGACATATCCTTAAATTCAGTGCATGCAAATTGCCCTTGAACTTACATCTTAAAGGATGTAAGTTAGTGATAAGGAACAAAAAAAAGGTCATTAAAAACAAACGAATTAGAAAAACTCTAAAACTCCTTTTTTCCCCCTCCCTTTAAGTCTAGAAGGAAGATTTCAGCTATATGTCCTAGATCTTTATAATAAGAACTGTATAATCTTCACTTTTCTTTCTACTAAGCTACTTCCAATACATGTAAGGCATATGTAGGTCCTTTCACATCTAGCCTCACAGCAGAAACTTTCAAAACTTTTTAATTCACTATGTTGTATTTTGCAGCAATTTAAGCAATTTTTCTTATCACAAGGTACTAGAGTTGATTCTTCTTGCACAAAGAATGTTATCACACGAGCGTTACCTTTTGGATCTCTCCACCTCTCCACTCCATGCTGTAGTTCAGCCTGAGAATAGCTGAAAATGCGATTCTGATGCATATTTTCTTCTGATTCCAAATTAATGAAGTTTGAGCTAATAACCCTGAAATCAGAGACCACAACTCCTTCAAAAAAACGGACTGATGCTTTGTCCCAACCTTAACCCAGTGAATAGACAAGGTTACGTTACTGAATTCTCTACAGGGGCGAGATAGATGTAATTTCAATTTGGAAAAAAAAAAAAAAAGAAAAGAAAAAAAACCCAGTAATACAATATCTGCACCTCCATATGTGCATATTTAAGGTCATCATTCCTGTCCCCCATCACTTCCAGAAAAAAATCTATTGTCAACTTTAGTCCTATTTCTGTAATGGTGGACAATACCATTTAAATCTTTTACAATATTAAAGAAATATTACAATACTGCAAAGGTCAGTCTGATGGAAAACAATGAGGGACTATGAAAATAAGGTATAGACAGGGAACAGACGTCCTCCTTCCAACTTCCTGTTCTGTGGGTCTACAGCCTTGTCACATGGCATTTCACATTATCATGGAAGTTATGAGATGAGAGATGAGAGGGCTGCACAACCTCTTGCCCTTTCCCAGTACCTAGGTGCAGAGTTTCTGATGCTTCTCCTAAAACATCCACTAAACTTTGCTTTTAGATTCACACCTCCAGGGCACCTACGTGCACAAGCCCCAAGAGCCCCATGTTCCCATAAAGATCTTTGATTTATTGGCTGAACATTTTCTGATAGAAACAAATTTTAACACAAAAGTACATGAGCACAAAAAAAATGTAGCTGCAAATCCGGTTACAATCTGTACAGAGCCAAAAATACAAAGATTTCAAAATAGGCCTTACAAATCAATTGCAAGCAAAGAGAGAGGGAAAAAAAATGCAGACATGCAAGGCCAAACACACCCACTCTGTAGGTGTCTATCCAGAGCACCAAGCTCTTTTTATTATACTAAAATGATCAATAACACTCTTATATATATAAATTTTGTCTTGAACAGGGTTCAAATGAACATTCTTTTTAAAGATCCTTCATATCAACATTAATTTCTTTTCATTCTCTGATCTGGAATCAAAGCTTAGATTCTAACCCAGAAAAAATAGCTTTGTTTATGTTAGCAGAAGGCTAACATAACAGTTCCTTAATGAATGCAAGTCTTATTGACTTGGGGAAAATAAAACATAATATGAATCAATTTGCGTCTGCTCTGACTGTGCATTTCAGTGCTTATGCTGTATTAACCCATACTTGGGGATAATTTGTGCTTTGAAACATTGCACACACATATTAACTTAGCAGAAAGCACACAAATATCAGTGATTTTTGGCATAATTCAGAGGTCAAGTTTTAGTTTAGTTTAAATTCACAGCACAGCAGCTCAGTCATTACTTAATGTTTACCTATTTGTTTTCTCCTCCCAGTGCAATGTGACAATTTGACAATACCAAAAGAGAACGGTTAAAGCAAGACCAAACTCTCCATTCTAAATTAAATACTTCTGTGATTATATGTTTGTATGTTCGGCTAGTTAAAATTGGGGAAAAAAAGAGAGAGAGAGAGAGAGAGAGAAACAGGAAGAGGCAACTGGTCCTTTGACTATCCTTCAGCTACCCCTCAATCAGAGGAACCATAAATGCAGAACTATCTCCTCAAGTCCTGTCAGTTCTTGTACTGTCTCATTTGGCAATTGGAACAACCTCAGTGGCAATTTCATGACCAACAAATAAACAAACACAACTGAAAACTTTTTTCGTAACAGCTTATTTCAGAATTTTTTGAAATTTACTTTTGGTCTTCTGTTGTACACATTAATTTGTCCCCAAATTTGTATCCAAGATGGATACAATTATCAGATTATAGAGCAAGTGTGCAGTGAAAGGTTTAAAGTGCCTGGAGTTGAACATGTGCATCTGCACAGAGGCGGCTAATAAAACAACCATGTTGCCAACAGAAGTTTCTGTTTTGATGCAAAGTCATTTATTGTCACCAAAGTTTGAATTAAGCTTTCCTAGCAACTCACTTATGAATCAGCTTCTGGCACTATGTTTATATAATGTGTCCCAGTTATCTAGAAACTTGGGAGATAAGTATTTATTGAAAGAATGGGGAGAAGGGAAGGTCAACAGTTTTGATTATCAAGTTCCAGCTCTCATTATGCGATTCAAATTGTACAGTCTGCCAACTGCATAAGCACAGGAGAGCATTATATGAACTTAACATATGAACATATGTTAAGCAACATATGAACTTAAAGGCTAATCCCATGAGAATATTTAGAAGTACTCAGAAGTTGTAGAACTGATACCAGATTAAAAAAATGAGCCTAAATTTCTAATGACAAATAAGGCATATTAAATAGCAATATCATTTCATTGTCAGTATACATGCTGTTAAAAAGAATTACCACTTGTATCACAAAGAATCACATGCTCTTTTGTCCTATAGATGCAAATGAGATACCTGTCTGCAGAATTATTTAAATCTGATGACAAGCAGATGAAGCAAGATGCTCTTAGCTTGATAATGGCCGTGACATGCATCTGTATAAGAAATTGAAGATGAGTGAAATCAGCTTTCCATGCTGACACATGAGGCTTAGCCCACCCAGTACTGAACATATTTGCCTCTTTTTTTTTTTTTTCATTACTTACTGGAATTTGGTTACTCTAAGGCATCCTGTTCTTTTCTAACTCATTGGAAAATTTGCTTTCTCCAGCTGGTGGACAAGACATAATGTAGAATGTAAAAACTTTTGCTTTATAGTGGAGTCAAGCTTTGACTCCCTAATGGCATGGGCCATAATACATAATGAGCTGGGGTATTTTTTTTTTCTCAGTCATAGATTATCTTTGCCAACAATGCTTTTGTCTATGGAAACACATACACACACCAGAGAAAGCCTGTGAAATTCTTCTATAAAAAGCACTAAACATTGCTTATTCTTTCTTTTAGGATTTTTGTCATGGTTGTGGCTATAATGTGGAAGTGACTCACAGAGCACTGCTGAGCTTAACTCCACAGCATTACTAATTACTGTTCTCTCAGTTATGCAACCAGGGCACAGAGACATAGAGTGAACTCTCCAAAATGATATTAAGAAAAAAAAAAAAAAAAGGCAGCTATGATACTGCTTTTTTGTGGACACAAACATAATACCTTCCTTATACTGATTTCCACAGCACGAGTTATTCACTCTCTCTCAACTCCTAGGAAAAGCGGACTCTAGGCTTAGTCAGTCACAGTTCAGGCCTCTGATCCAGCACACATTTACCACTCCATATGTCTCCAAACCTGCAGGCCATAAAAATGAGGCTTATTTTAGAAAACACACTTCTACGAGTGCATAGGCAGAGGCTGCAGTCACCTACAGACATGAAAGGAGAACAACCAATATGAAGAGTGAATGCCAGCTACACCATCTCAGATGAACCAAGCACAATAGCAGCAATCGAGACTAAAGAAGAGATGCCAGGTTATGACATCCTTGGAACAAAATTTACTCACTGTTTCTGTGAGTAGTCAAGAGTGAGCGTTAAGTCATAGATGACATTCAAGCAATGGGTCTCAGTTACCTGAAGGTGATTTCTCACAGCAGGAGGGATGGAAACAAAATAAGAGATTGCCCTAAAATGTGCACTGAAGAAGCATGCAGAAAGAAGTGATATACAGAACAGTTTCACTGTATTATGTAAGAAAAGACTACGTTTGGAGAGAGTATAAGATGAAACTGAAGAGCGAGAGCTGCAGACAGCAGTCACAGAGAGGTCATTTTAGGAATTCGGAGGTGAAGCAAAGTAGATAGCATTAAGATACAGAAGGGTCAAGAGCAAGTTTGAAATGCCCGTGACCACAGGGTATTTCTACTGGGGAAAGAAAACAACTTGATTAGAAGGATTTTGTTAGTAAGACCAAAAGAATCTGAAAGGTAGACACCAGGTTGAGTATATTAGAAGTTATACGTGCAAGCGTTAAGATCATCTGCCCCAAAGAACTTACATTTTTCATAAACAAGAACTGCTTGCACAGCCTGAGGCATTGCAAATATCTAGTCTTTGTTAATATATGGATCAAACTCACAAACGACCTTCAAGTGTGAAATATCCCATCCAGCTTGTAGCACTCACCAATCTTTAGAGAGAAATAATAATAATGTGGTGAAATGGGATATGCCATACACCATCTGGCAGCTGTGCAAACAAGAAGAAGAACCCGATGAAGAACATTATTACACGTTTGGGGACCTGTTGATTACACTGCATGTCTAAGGTTAGACATTTTGGTGTGTAAAATTTGAGAACATAGTCTAAATCATGGATAATTTAATAGGTTGCACATGGACTTCACCTCTAGTTTATTCATTCTTTTTTATTCAGAATTATGCCAAAAAGGCTGCCTCATTTTTATGGAGAATGGCTTGAAGTGCTGCACATTCCAGACACACAAAGCTTAGAGGAAGAATCCTCATTTTTCTGTAACAGTAGGGATGTGCATAGTGGTATGGTCCTGTTGGAATCTTCAATAGTGCCATAGAGCTGACATTTCATATTTCAGATTAATATATCATAGGTGATATATTAATCTGAAAGTGGCAAATCCACTTCTCTTTAAAAAGGCCAGACTTTCTTTATTCATACGTTTTCCCCCTTTATGTAGGAAAACAACAGAAAGTGATTAAGGAGAGTGTGTTTAAATAAATAAATAAATAAATAAATAAAGGCTCTTTAAACCAACAGGCTTATGGATTTTGAAGGACTGCCAAGAGAGTCATTAACGGAAAATATTCAAAAGGTACTTAAACATGTTATCCTACTTCAGTAGATTTGTTTCTGTCATCCACAAGAAAACAGACCAAGCTATAACTCGGGCTTGCTCCCTGGCTGGTGCTGTGTTCAGCAATGCATTTCCGTTACCCAAGCAGGCCCTTTTGAGCTATCAGTATTTTCTCTCCCACCCCTTCTCCATCTGAGAAACACTTATCTTTCTTAGATCTATCTCGTTATGACCATTTCTGCTACATGAAGCCCCGATTTCTCATTTCTTTATATCATCTCTCTCACCGGGGTCCTGTATTTCATCGTGACTTGCACATGATCCCCTAACCAGCCCAGTTTGCCAGTCCTCCCTCCCTGCCTCATGCTAAATACCTCTTCTTTGTGCAATTCCTGCAGCTGAAATATGTGTATGCAGTATGCTGATACGGCAATAGACAGTGCTTTGGGGAAGAGGGATAAGGTGTACAGTTAAAATGGGCAGCCCTTAGGTTATAGATTGGCTTAAGATTTTCTAGCTATAGAAAAATTGTTTGCATCAGGTGTCCCACTATCTTGGAACCTGAGCTTCTGGTCCTTGAGTTATGCTCCTACTGTAATGGGCCATTGAGAAGTTCCTCCTGTCAGTTTGCCTATAAATATAGGAGCATTATTTTGTATTAGTGATCCCAATTCAATCACCTGTTCTTTCATGATGTCTCAGACCAACAAAGCAAATTATTTCATAATTAATGGAATTACAGAAAATTAGTTATCTATGGTTTCTGTGTTAGATCTTCTATGACACATCCATCACCAGAATATTTTTAGGTCCTTTCTACATCTCCTAGCCTAACCTGTGTTTCTCTGCCCTGTCCCATATTTCCTGTGAATGTCATAGTCTCAGCTTCCCTCTATAAACCCTCATCACCTCTGATGTACCCTTAGCTTTTCTTCCATGACTTCTGCCTAAAATTTTGGGTCTGTTGGCTTGGCAAAGATTATGTGCTGTGACCAGTCCAGTCATCTGCATATAGACCAGCTGATAGATGCTGCCAAACAGATCAGTTGGCCTTGCTTTTTCCTCACAGGGGACATTAAATAGCCTCTTTTCACATCCCAGATGCTGACTCCCACAAAACTCTGTCAAATTTGGCATATGGAATGACTACTTAAGCCTCATTTCCTTAGGAAACCAGCTAAAACATTTCACTTCCTTTTTTTAAACTGGATTATATAACAGCGAGATGGATGGCGTAGCGGCCAGACAAACATGACCTGGTCAGGAATGGTGCCAGGGCTCACAGGTGCTCCTTTCAGAGGCTGGAGAAAATAACGCACGGCATTGGCTCATCTTTCAGCCCGCACGGTCTCTCCTAATTGCTCAGTGAATTATTCACCCCAGCTCACTATTCCCTCCTTCGCTCAAACACCTATTTTGCCTATACATTCGCACGCAAAACATATTTGTCACCCTTCACCTAAAAGTACTCACAGTAACAAATATATGAAGATGGCTTCCCCTTCCATAGTGCTGAGGACTCCATTTTCTGGGGATGTGTACAACACATGAATGACAGGAAAAACACCATTACAATTATATTCTAACTGACAACAACAACAAAAAAAAATCTATACTATTTAGGGTAAAATAACAAATAATACTCCCCAGGAAAAGAATGGACCTATAAAAAGATGGAGAAGAGCTAAAGTTTGAATAATTGTGCTTTCATAATATAGAAAAGGAGGATGTAGCAACAGTAAATTACAGCCTAAGTGACACAGCACTGCTCTCATTGGCCCTTAATTTAAATGTGAAAAGTACAACTTTTTTTTTGTTGTTGTACAGTGTGTTCTTTTAAAAGATGCAGAACACACAACAACATGCTTTTTCTTCCACTGCATTTAGCAAAATTAATTACATTTAAAAAAAATCCTTCTTGGTAAATCTCAAAGCCTATGCAGTCAGAATGTGGAAATCCAAAGTTTTTGAGTCAGTACAAAAGATGAAAGCAGTAATGAAATGCTGATTATAATATGCTGCCTAAAATTTAAGAAACAAAGTTTGTACTTGCAATACTGGAAAAATCAATAATTTTGTTCCTCCAGGTTCTTTCAGTGAAGATTTCAGAGAGGTTACAAATCTTAATCAACCACAGTAACACATGTCAGGAAAGGTGAGTAGTGTCATTCCTATGCCAAGAAGAAGAAAAGAAGTACAACAGGAAGGAGCAATAGGTCATGCCTGGACAGCATGAAAGCCTGGATTAGAAACCAGACATCGCTGGTTCTCAATCCATGCCCAAATCACAGCACACACATGAACAAAAGTGGGTCAAATTCGATTTAATTTGAGAGACCATTCCATAATCAATCGTGACAGGGTTAATTCTCCTAAGCTCTCACTAGCAGATGCTAATCTGTCCTGGAGTACATCCACAATTCCAGGATAATTATGAATGCAAATCTCAGAAAGCAGTTTCTAAATGAAGAACTGAAGAATTGTGCACAGCCTTCTTTTTTATTATTCTTATTCCTTTTCTCTAACTCCCAATAAATTGAAATTTAAAAAAGGCAAAAAAAAGACAAAAAAAGGGCAAAATTCAAAACAGAAACCACAAAATATTCAATTCAGCAAACAGGCTTACTAAAAACTAAAACTTTCATCATATCCTCAAGGGAAGATGATGGACATACACTTGGAGTTAAATAACTAAGCAAAGCCGTACTGACAAGGCATTAAGTGGGTTCAATGTAAGGAAGCCGAGCATAATCATGAAATAAACCACAGCTCCAGGAGCACTTTCTCTTCACCACCTACCTAAAGGAATCTGATTGTTCTTCTAGCTCCTTCCACCTTAGTCTCCACTGAAAAGTACCTAAAGGGCAATCTGGGTCCCACATTAAGATGAAGAGGCATCCTCTGAATTCCAGACATCTTTTTATCCGCAGCCCCGTCTGATCTTCAGTTCCATCAAATGTCCATTGCAAGTTGCTTCTCCTAAGAAAACACCTAACAACCACCCCACACATGCATATGCACATACACACACTCCCCCTCCAAAAAGAGGGAGTGGGTGGGAGGGAAGAGGCAAAAATTCAAAACCACCATGTCATAAAAGCATAGATCCTATATGCTCAAAAGAAGAAATTGGCACTCAGAGAAAGAGAGATGTAGTGGAAGATTAAGGCAAAGTTAATTTATGAAATTAAATACAAAGCTGGGCATAGGGACACCAGCTTTCATCTCCTGCTGGTGAGTTATGTAAGTGAAATACCTTTGTAAGTGGAAAGACTCAGTTCTCTTCCTTAAATACATGAGTGCTCTGTCTCTTGTTCTGGAGGGATGATCCTCACGCTGTGTTTGAGTCACTTTTCCACACCCCCCAGAAAATGGTAGGGGTATCACATAAAGTGTAAAACATATGCAAAGAAGGGAACAAGCTCCAAAAAAACAGACACGCAGGAGGGCGCACAGCATACTCAGCTTTTCTACACTGATTGGAGTAGCTCTGAAAGCAAGATGGTTGCACTTAGTGTATGGCTGTATGCATGGAAAGATAGGTCCCCAAAAAGAAGTCATGCAACTGTTCTTCCTAAAGCTTTCTGAGCATTCCTAATGGCTGTTTTCCTTTGCTGACCATAGCAAATACAAATTCTCCCTGCACTCTCACAACCAGAGCAGCTATTCACCTGCTGAGCAGCACTGCCAGCAGCTGTGGGGTGGGTGTGCTGAGTTAAGCCCATTTCCCCTCCTCAACAGGAGCATTATTTGGGGTATTTCCCTCCTGTTCCTGGATATCTGTTAGGAATTGTACTCATCTTTGAGACTGCAGCTTCATTTTCAAGTTTTGTTAAAACTAGATCACAAATTTCAGAATTATTTGAGAGGGATGAAAAAATGAGACCAAATGGGTCAGAGAAAGCAACCGAATAAACTTCATTTCATCAGGACAAAAGCCCCACAAAAAACACTGCCTGTGAAAGTGGTTCCAGCACGTAATGTCAGAGTTTCCAGGCTCTGCAGCAGTCAGCATTTACTTAAAAAAGAAAACAAGAAGCTGATTAACCCCTCTATCCTTCATAAATAAAAACCCAATTATTCTTTAAATATAATAAAACAATTTTTCACCCTATCTTAATGGAAGGCAAAATTTTCCAAGAATCCTCAATATAGTTGGATCTTCTGTGTGTTTTTTTTTAATAAAATAAAATTTTAAAAACATAAAACTCTTCAATACGAGGTGCATGCGAGAAAAAGAGAAAAGTCTCTGGAGAAGAAAATGGCATAATTCACCCTGACACGTTTATTGTGTTATTATTTCTAGAGTCAAATGCACTAGCTGACTGGCATCAAACAGCACAATTTAATGAATGAAGAGGTGTGAGCTTACAGTTTCCTCAGAAGTTTAAAATTTTCATTTCAATAGCACTGAGACCGCTAAAAAATAAATCAAAAAATATGCCTCTAATTAAGTGATAAAGCTAATTGGATCTGAGTTTATTTCCTGATAATAGCCTGCACTGCTGAGATAAATGGCTAGGAAAAGGAGAGGGAAGGATTTCTTTTCTTTAAGCTCTTATCAGAGCACAAGCTGTGATTTGACTCTATCGCAACACTTATTTTTAACATTTAAGGTGCATTAAAACAATAGAGACTATATTACTTTCGTCAATGAAGAAGATGTTAAAAAAA
This sequence comes from Tinamus guttatus, assembly GCF_000705375.1. The sequence goes on from NW_010581595.1 coordinate 163,116, forward strand.
AAGAAAGAAAGAAAAAAGAAAAGGAGTTGATATACAAGCACAGTTTGATTCCCCAGCTGTGAGGGGCTTTGTAATCCAAGAGCTAAATGAGAGAGGAAAGGTGGAAACACACACACAAAGAGATGCTGTCTTGGCTGTACTAAACATAGCCACGCTTTCATTCTCCTGGTAAGAATGAGTTCTAAAAATAAATAATAAATAAATAAAAATAAAGCACCAAAGTACTAAAATTTACACAGTTCACTGGAGTCCAGTCCTAAGGATTTCTCTTTAACGGGCACCGTCTCTCGTGAAAACCCTGATGCTGATGCGGGGCAGGCGTGCAAAACGTCCTTCAGCACTCCGACCCACTCGTGTTTTGCTTAAGGACGTCCCTGCCGACCTGGGCGCCATGGGTGCCGCTGCACGGCCCTGAGGCGGCGTCAGGGAGGGAAAGGCCGAGGTGAAAACGCACACGGAGCAGAAATGCCTGCCCGCGCCTGAAGAGCTGGCTTGGAAACGGGCTGTTTTCCCAAAGGCCTCAGTAAGGGGTTAACTCGGATGCCAAGCAAAGATAATTTAGATGTCAACATTGTTAATTATTTAATTGCTCAGCAAAGCACAACTGGTGCAGAACCCACCACAAACGACAGCTCAGACAAAGAGCGGGGGAGGCCTGTGGAAAACACAGAGGATTCCTTGCCCAGCTTTATGGCACAGCGGGGCCAGGGTCAGGCTTTCCGGAGCCCATGGCTTCGCTCTCACCCCGCAAGAAGGTCCTGGGATCTCCGGAACACCACAAGAAGGAGCCGGGATCTCCGGAACACGGGGCATCCACCCACGCTACACTGAGGCGCCTGCCACACCTCGCGCCTCCTTTCCTCCCACCGCCCTTTCCCCCCTCCCTGCTCCCTCTCTCTGCCATTTTTTTCCACTCTTCCTCTAGGGAAAAAATAGCCCTGACAATGAACATATTCCTGTTACCTGCGTTCAGATCTGAACAGCAATAATTATGCATTTCCTGGGACTAATTCACTCTCCCCATGGATTTATGGTACTGAGTTTATCAGCAGCTTTAGGTGCAGTTCTTACAAAATTACTTTCATTTAGTCTGATTTTCAAGCCAGGCGCAGCACCTCTAGGCAGATAAAAAAAAAAAAAAAAAAGGAACATCCCACACTGGCATAAACTATTTTGTTACAAGTATTTATGTCCTTAACCACAACAAACATTTTGGCAAATGAATTTCCTGGAAAAATCTTGTTTTAAGATGGTATATGGAAATATATAAATGAAATAAATATTACATTTTCATAGAAAGTGAAAGAGGGAGTAGAAAAATGGGAGTAGAAACCCAACTGTCTATACACCACATCTATTTGCAGACATCTGCAGCACTATATTCTTCATTTGATTATGGTTAGCAGATCCACTTGTGCCACATCCTAGGAAAGTATGTTAACAGCAATTAACAGGACATATTGAAAGACTTGCCAAAAAAGATTTTAGATCAGTTAGGAAAAGCAAGTGTATTTTGTTTTGAAAAGCCTGTTCAAGTTTTGATTTAAATTTTTGTTGAAATTTATTTAAATTGATATTTCAAAATTAAATGAACCTCAATTTAAAACCATAATTTTAAAATTTGAAATGAAATGCCATGAAGTCAAAGTGGAAAATATTTGTCAGTAATGTTCAGTATGTTATGAATATACTTCATATTTGTCTACAAAATATGCTTGCTTCTGCAATATAGTATTTTTCATCAGAATTTTCTTCATAAAAGTTTAAGAAAAGGCTTAAGAAAAGTTTAAGAATTATAATCTAGCTTCTTGTTTGATAAAACGAAATACCAGGTTTTCCTTTCTTAAATGTCCAGAAAGCAGAGGGGAAATACTGCTTATTCCCTGCATCCTTTTGACTCAGCAGAGCAATCTGCAATACTTCCCTCTCCTACATTTCCTCTTGAGAGGAGAAATATAAGATGTGGCTCTGCGATCACAAGATTGACCTCAAAGCTCCCTTTCAGTATATAGCTGATATTGATGAAAGGTTGATAAGATATGAACTAGTTTTGCTCCTGTGTATGTACCAGGCAGCTGAGAATAAGGCTGTTTCCCTTTCCACATACCTAAGTATTACCTGGACCCTGCAGGAATCAGACTTGTTCTGCTTCACCCTAGGGTAAGAGAATACAATTAAATTTAAGAAATAAAACACATCCAATCCAGAAAAAAAAAAAAAAAAGACAGACTCCAAGTTTTCTTTTCAAAGGCATCCCTCCTGCAAAAGATTTACAATTTACTTAGATGTCCTCAAGAGAGCTGGATTATTTTTAAACTCACAGGCAATCTGATATAATTTGGGCATTAATAGGTCAAAAAACACAGCCAAAAATATTTCAGTGGAAAGATTTCTTTAAGGAAAGGTGAATTTCCAGTCCAGATAAGCTTTTGTGAACACTTCGTATTATCTCATTAGCATGTTTTCTGACCTCTGGACTTGAAAATCTCTTGCACAGGCTGGATTTCTAATCTTATTTAAGCTGATATTTAAATACAGAATAACTGATTAGCCAACATCTTTTGTGCTATACAACTACCCCTGTTTCATGCTTTTATATCGAAGAGTGTCACCCATTGTTTTTCATTTATCTTGCATTATAAAAAGGTGATAATACACTGCCTTTTTACTGCAAATTCAAGAAATTGCTTCAGAAGTAACAGACTAAAAAAAAAAAGGTAATTCAGTCCAAAAATGTTTGGTGAATATTTAGTGAAGCATCGCTATTTTTTTCATATCCAGACTGACACGATACTAAACTATGCAAATGTCTATCAAAATTAGACGTTCGTTGCAGGCTAACAAAATTCTGCCTGCAGAGTTTATGGTGCATTGTCTAGAAACTTTCTTTTTTTACATTATGCTGCTCATTAATAGGTAGTGCATATATCGATTCCATAACACTTATAAGGTGCTTTGTAGTAATACAAATATTGCAACAAGAGCATAAATTCACGGTACGTACCACTGGTGCCTTTCAGCGTTCAAGTGAAATGAAACTCATTAGAACCTCTACTTTGTATATGCTATGCAACATATTTTAATAAACAAAATAGTTTGTGTGAGACAATAACACTTTTCCCTCTCAAATCTTTTAAAGTCTAAACATTTTAGAATTCAATGTATATCTTGTCATATTTCTCAAAAATTGGAGAAATATTTTGGTTATGCTTGCAGAGGAACATATTTAGTAAGAGGAATGAATTGGCTCTATTTCTCGTTACTCCTTCCGTTCCCTATTTTGAGTTGCAAAACATAAATTTCTCCTGCTTTTGAGACATGAGCATATCATTCCATTTTTCACAGTGCATACTATGCAAGGAGACCATCTATAAAACTAGTTTCATACAGGAAACTATCAAAATTGGCTTCACCTATGCGATATTCCATTGTCTTAAAGATTACTTGCTGCAATTGCTATTATTTTTAGGTGCCTACCTTTTTACAGAATCAAGGGAAAATAATTATCTTTCATTGCAAAGCCTAAAAGCAACAGTTCAATCTCTACACTTAAATTCTGTAATAACTATTACCTATAAAAAATCCTGCAACTCATTGAGCCAAGAAATTTGCTAAATTGAAGTCTTCAATAAAACTTATCTAATCTTCTAATCTTCTTTGCAGTCATACTACAAAATTAGCATTTCCGTTGGTTAAAATAGGAAGTGTGTAGATATTTACACTAAAGCAGGAATTTGTCAGCAATGCTACAAGCCATACTGTACCACAGACGTGAATTCAGAGCAGGCTTTCAAAAACTTGACTGTTTATTTCATACTGAGTTTCATCGGGGTAGTCTTTAAAGGCTGTGTGCTGATTATTACTGTAGGGGTTTATGATTCAATTTGTGACCTACATGTCAGAACGAAAGCCAGGGAGTGAGATGGCTCAATTAACCTCATCTGCAAATCATTTGCAACAAAGAGCACTAGTAGTGTGATACCGATCCCTAAACCTCTGACTTTTCCCGAATCAAAATACACACGCAGTAATTACTTTCAACTACCACTAATACTGCTGGAACTTAAAATAGGATTAAGGATTTAACACAGAAGAGAAAAAAATAAAGACAGAGAAACCTTTTTAATTTAGTTAAGTTCATTTGAAAAATCAAAATTAAAATAATCTACATTGAAAGAGTCATCAGAACATGGAAGTCCATGTCATCCAACTTAAGAGCTTCATCAAGCTGCGTAGCAATGTACTTCTTTTCTCTGATATATCAATTTGATCTCTTGTTCACTTATTTTACCAATATGCCTGCTACTAATCTCATGAAGAAAAAGATTATCAAGATTACAAAAGCAAATTTGTGGAATGAGTTTTTTAATTAGCTATATAATAGTTTGAATCTCTTCTGAAATATAATTCAAGTAACAGAACAGCAAATCTATAATGAACAGCTAATTAAGTGATGCTACTATGTACCGTACCTTTTTTTTTCCACACACCCTCCCCCCCCCCCCAACTAACCCTGGCAAAATAAATGTAATTTTCAACTTTGCCATATACAAACATGAAATTTTAATCTACCATTTCCTTGCAAGGCTCTTGGTAATTGTGTTTTCCTTGAATGTTAATTATAACTTTAATATTTTCTTTCCCTGCTACTGGCAATTGTTCACAAGGCTGCACTGACTTTCATACGTCTTCCGTCGAGATGTCTTGCTTCACTGCTGAGGACTGATTGAAAAGGAATATTGTGCCTTTAAGCCAAATGCCTGTGCGTGTTAGCAAGCAAGCGTTCCACGGACACAGGATTTATAAAATCGCACGCTCAAACTGGTAACTTGACTTCCCCCCAAACGCAAAGTCTGGCAGAACACGAAGCACCAGGAAAGCTTTCGGGAAGGCAAGAATACAATAGGGTGGGTGAAAGCCAGGCGGAGGGGGGGTGAGGAAAAACCTTCTGTGCTGGCTATGTATCTGGCTAGTATCCTTGCCTTGCGTGATCCGAACAAAAAGAAAAAGCACGACAGATAATCCCTGAATACCCAGCCTTTAAATATGCAGGAGCCTCACGCACGCAGAAGCAAGTTAGGTAAATGTAGGCATTAATCAAATTGGAGGTGTGGAAGCAGCAGCCACCAGACCCCCTCGCCCCCAGCCTCCTTTTTTTTTTATTTTTATTTTTTTTTTTTTTATTTTAAAGCAAGCACATTTTTAAGAATTTAAATGGAAGATTTTTCTTAATTTATCTTCTTTAATAAAAATGACCAAGCAGTCTTAAGCTATCATTTGCAGTCATTCTAAAGAGGAAATGTAAGAAATATTTTTCATATTTACCTAATTGAGTGGCAGATGCTACAAGGTCTTTGCATATATACATCCATTTGCAACAATATCTTTATGACAGATTTTTAGGGAGAGAAAACAGCCACTATTGAGATCTTCTGTATTAAACCAATGTTTTCTAAACTGTCAGACAAAAATCGTTTAGTAAATATATTGCATCTACTAAATTATTTTTACATGTATGTAAGAGGGCTTTTAAAATAATAAACTCTACAGCTTAAACAAACCTGATCACTACATCTGACATGTTCTTAAGGTGATGCATAACATGAAATTTATAGGATGAAAAACAGTATTAACTACAAACCCACGTGAGCATTTGGTTCAGCACATGGCTCTAAGAAGCAGCGTGAAAGTACCAAAAAACACTCCTCTTCCCTGCAGTGTCAGTAGCAATCAGGCTGCACGACTCTTGGAGCACCTACCAATAAATACGGCGTCCTCTGCCCAGCTTCTGCCAGCAGCAGCTGCATATGTGAGTGTGCAGGTGATGTGACAAGCAATGGCAACCTAAGGCCATCTTCTCCCCATCTCGAGAGGATGGGTGGAAAATGCCAGCGCAGGCTTGTTTGGCTCCAACAACTTTCCCAGTGCCCCGAGCGCCCAGCGCTCTCTTGTCCTGTGCTGCACCCCCATATCAAATGCTGCTGCCAGGTCTCGCTGCAGTATTCGGTGGTTCTGCAAAGTCAGGGGATGAATCGTGCCAGACACTTGCACTGCATTGTTTCAACACAAGGATTTTTTTTAAAAAAAAACATTATTCTGTGATAGAGAAAGCCAAAATGTAGATAGAGGATCTGCAGATATATCGGATAAATCAAGAGAGCTTGCTTTGTAGCTGCTTTATTATAAAGCAGGTTCATTTCAAGCTCAAAGAAACTCATCTCCAGGAGTGATATGATTTGGGATTTATAAATGTTTGTAACTGGCAATGACAACACGAACAGTGTTTACACTTTTGACACAGTTAACAGCAAATGCTTCACAAAGAAATACAAAGAAAGAGAAAATACTTCCTAAATAGGATTTGCGCTCTCCCTCCATCCACACTGATAAAAGAGAAGTATATATCTTTTACATCAATTTTCAGATCTGTTACTGAATTTCAGTGCATGTTAATACTCAGGTCAAACATCATGGGGAAAATAGTCACTGAACTTTTAAGTGCAGCAGCTGGGATTCAGAGCAACTATATTCAGGTTCTTTAGCATCCTAATATTTCATGGAACAAAGATGAGAACACACTACGAATTTTGTTTTACTATTCAATGGCGCCTTTTCACAGGGGTTGCCTCTCCTATAGGCAAACAACACAGGCAAACAAATAAAAAAACAAGCATGATTTGAAACAGCAGTAGCTGACAGCACTTGTACTCCTCGAGTCGATGCTGAAGTTCCTCGTAATTGCCACTTTCCTTCCCCCCACTCCTCACTCTCCGAGGCCAGCAATTTGCTTAGACAGCACTTGCCTCAACAGAGTTCATTCAGAATGGTCTTTGGATGACCTATACGTGAAAAAAGATGTATTTTGTTTGCTTTCTTTTTTTTTTTTCTGTCCAGTAAGTGTTTTACACAGCCTACTAAGAAGAAAAGAGAAAAAAATAAAACTCCATGGCACCAAGAAATGTATGTAGATTTACCTATCCGTAAATAATAAAAACACTGATGGCTCACTTATGAAAACAACAGATCTACTGGATAGAAGTCAAAACATGAGATAATAATTCTTGAAAGACAAACTGCTCTTCTATTATGTTCCTCTAGGCTACTATTTCTCTAAATTGTCATCAGATAAAAGGAGGGAGCAGAAAAATCAGCAAACAGCATAAGGAAATTTGCAAGGCAAAAAGTAATATCAGAAAGAAATATAGATGATTATTATTCACATGCACAGCAAAAACCCATTTCTGATTATCACTACTCTTTGACTAACATTAACTAAGTAATAGTCTTGTAATGTGATTGTACATTATATAAGGAACATTTCTGAGCCATGCATCAGAGTCACTACAAAGCCAATTCCTGCCAGTCTCTTAGCTAGAAGAGCTACATGAAGCACAAGGAGAACTGAACTTCTAACTTTTAGTGAACTAAACGAAATTAAGAGTGCAGTATCAATTGCAATATTTCATTTTATGGTATTATAAAAGCCAGCTATGCTAATCACCTCTTCCATCAGAGGAAACCATTCACCAAAGTGAATATTTAAACATACCAAAACTCACAGTCACAATCTCATTCACACAGAGGAAAAAACAAGATAAAACAAAAACATACTGTCTTAATATGATAGCTCTATAAAAAAATCAGTAGAATTTTTTTAAAAGTAACTTGTGATTAGATGCTTTATTATTTTAAAGGAGTTCATAAATTATTGGCAGAGTAACATCATACAAAATATCTTATGTTTATCTATCTTGTGAGATAGTTTGACTGAATACAGTCATAGAATAATGTAAGCTCTCCTTCCCTATATGCTCCCAGAGCAGAGAGAAAAGTGTGCAGACAAAACCCAAAGTGTTATTAAACAATATCCTTTGAGTTTTTATAGAAGTAAGGCAAAAGAACAAGCGCAATGCAGCAACATAATACACAGGCTAGTGCTTAAAGTTCCTCTGACCACAGTAACCTGCCCTTATGAAGGAAAATGAGGACTAGAACGGTATTTTTTTTTCTTTTTTTGCCTTTTTTTAAAAACTAATTTCATACTGCCTTAAACATAACTGCATCTTACATCACACTCTGGCTTTGCTATGCACGCTTTATTTTTAAACACCCGATTTTGATTCTGTATGAATCATCCCTCAGTTTGCACACAAATGCACAACTCAGCTTTGCAAAGCACCAGCAGTCGGTTGTAACAGACTTTCTTCTACCTCTCATGGTCCTGGTACAAAGCCGGGTCACTCATCGCCATCTCCAACGGCCGGGGCAGCCGCGGCACGCAAGGCTGGCTCACAGCGCTGGAGGGCAGAGAAGGTGCTGAAATCCATTTCTTTCTCCTTTTTCAGCTTTCCAAGCAAACAAAACATTCATGGACTTTGCCTTCAAAATGTATGCATCCGCATTACCAGGGAGGCTTTGACTTTAAACCTAAAGAGCAGTATTTTACACAGCGAATTTCTGACGCAAACCGGAGCACGCTGTGGGCTACAGCAGTTAATTTGGGCTGGTAAAAACAGAGGCGAGCACTTGCTCCATTACTTGCTGCAAGTTTATTCCACTTGTCAGCTTCCAGCTTCATCTGCCACAGAACTAAACTGAAGTTATCATTAGGCACTATTAACTTTATCACAGCGCAACTGCACAAGTAGTTAATAAAACTTAATAAAATTACTGTTTCTATTTTCTTGACTATAAAAAGTGCCAGTTTAAATATTTGAGTTTCTTCTTGCCTAAGTACTTGAGTCTCTTTAAAACAGGAGCAAACTGTTGTTGCTGACCCTCATATGCCTTATAATAGCATTAATCATGCTAAATTCTTTTGGTGCTCAAGTGGATATAATGTAATTATAACAAATTCCTGAAGATAACTTCTAATTCCCATTGGTCTTTAAGTTGAACCTAGAATACATGCATTTCTATAAATAAATACATACTGTAGAACTTTCTTTGGTAAAATAGAGTTTATAAATTATATAATAAACATTAATAAAGAAGAGTAAAATTTCTTAAGCTAGAGGTGCTGTGCAGTCAAAACCATTTCATTTCTAATTTTTATTCTCACATTTTCCCCTCATGACCCAAAGCAACAAAACCCTCTTGGTTTATTTTCCTGAAGCACAAATTAATTTATTCCTCTATCAAAAAGGGTTTATTTTTAAAGCACATAGTTCTGCAAAATATTCTGTATAGCACATGAAGCTACTGTCAAAACACCAATAGAAACCTAGAATCCAAGAATATTTACAGCCTAATAAAATGTTGACAGAGGTCTTTGAAACTCTATAAATAGTTCTAAAATTGTTAAGAGTTTTTTTTTTAAAAAAAAAAAAAGGTTAGTGTTAAACTCATCTGGCAGGAGTGCAGGCTTTTATATATATATATATGTACACATATATATATATATATATGTATATAAATACACACATAAAACTGCAATGTGATTCTGTGTACACACATGGTGTGGTCAAGACCCACCATGCTTAGAGAGCAAGATTCTTTACTAGTATATTAGGACAAATAATTCTAGCAATTACTCTTTATTTTTTCTAGTCCATCATGCAGAAACATAAATTTACAATATGTTCTCATTTAGCTCATATCACTTTTAAGATAAAAGCAAAGCAATCAGGCACAGGGATTTATACTCTCAGTTAAGGAAATAAGAAAACTATAGCAAGGGTTTAAATGGAAGAACACACTATCTTACAAAATGTTTTGAAATGTTATTTATTGTTATGGAAGCTTAGCACAAACCACTTAAAAAGCAGGAGAAGATGGGGGGGGAAGAAAAGGAAAGGAAAGGAAAGGAAAGGAAAGGAAAGGAAAGGAAAGGAAAGGAAAGGAAAGGAAAGGAAAGGAAAGGAAAGGAAAGGAAAGGAAAGGAAAGGAAAGGAAAGGAAAGGAAAAAGAGAAAAGAAGAAAAGGGAAAAGGAAAAGGAAAATTGGTGATGTCAAAACTAAACACAATTAGAATTCTTCAAAAAGTATCCTATATTCACCATTTCAGGAGACACAGAAGGTAGAGAAAATATTGCTGCAAGAAAAGAAAAGAAAAGAAAAGAAAAAAGAAAAGAAAAGAAAAGAAAAGAAAATTGTGTCTACTGTAAGTAGAACTTTCCATATTGAAAAAGCTACCTAATGAAATTTGGGGTAGAAACTTAAACCACCAAGAAATTAATGCTTTCAGATTTCTTTAGTTTGGGGGGACGGGTGGTGAGAGAGGGGCAGAAATCAATCATTACAAGGAACTACACATCGAGTGTTCAGAAAATTATTTTTTTTGAGTTCTGTATCTATATATCTATCTGTGTATATATATGCACATGCATACTTGCAATCCTGTGCTGCTCCCACACATAGCCTTTATTTTGCACTTCTTCCCTGTAGAAGCCTAATAAGGACCATTAGAAATCTCTCGGAACAGATAGAGATTTATGAATTACAGCGGCAAGCCAACAGTGATTTCAGATTACTGACACACACATAAGCACGCACACACGCAAGAAAATAAAACAGCTGAGGTTTGGATTTGCATGTGGGCATCCTTTATTGTCCCCAATTAGGAGCCTAAATAAATGTGATCTGATTCTGCTAAATGCTGAGCAACATGCGTAAGGACGGTTGAAGGAGGTCAGGCTCCCAGAGAGCAACATTGGAGCCGTTCGCCCTGCGTCTGTCTCCAAATTCCAACCTCAATCGCTTCTGTGTGCTACCTTTAATGTCATTCCACATTAATTGATTAATTTTAGATAGGACACAAGAAATGAACTCATAAGCCACGTAAACCTAATGGGTCGATGCAACAAAAGCGTTTACGGTTTTATAAAGAGGAAAGAAAAAATCATGTTGTTGCTGAATGAGTTATCCTCTTAGTCAGAGCTTTAAAAGATTTTATTTATTTAAAACCAAGTGCAACTGGAAAAAATCCGTGGATGCTAGCACAGCCTCTAAGGTGACAACATAGCTTCCTTTGAGCCTTGGAGCACGACCAGCCCAGGGCTGCGACACCAGGATTTCGTAGCAGCACAGAGAGCGTGGGCCACGCTGGCACCAAGTGACGAATCCCACCAGCGCGTTTTCAGATACTAAAAACAAACCTCGGTCTGTTGTGTTTTCAAAGGCAAACCAGAACCCAGGAAAGGAGAAAAAAAAATCCTCATTCCAGTTGGAGTAAGAGCCACTGCGTGTCCCTTCCCCGAGCGTTATTTCCCTGCCATCGCGTCCGCGGTCCGGCCGCGGTGCCGGGCAGGCAGAGGTGGGTCACACCAAGCTCCCGGGCCTCCTTAAACTGCTCAGAGCAGCATGGCTAATCTGACCACGCAACGACGTCCAGGGCCAGTGCCACAACCAGCAGCCTGCTCCTTTGTTTTAAAGGCAAAACCTGACCAAGCCAAAAACAATAAAAGGAAACAAAAGAGCATAAAAACCCAAAGAAAATGACCCCTTGGGAGCCGAACATCCCCCTTACAGCTACAAGGGGACTGCCCACCCAGGGAAAGCTTTTGAGGTGCCCACCAGCTATGGACCCAGGCCAGCAACAAGCAGCAAAACAAATAAACAAACACCAAAAAAACGCAGCCTCTGGCCTCGGCAATATTTAGGCTTGACAACATCAGTGTTTTTTTCCCTCATGCCTGGAACACCAGCCCCAAGCAGCTGCTGGCCAACTCAAAAAGGGAGCATTTCAACACCAGGGACTCGTTCACATTACCACTCTTTTTTTCCTTCTAAAGTCAGAGCAATATTAAGAGAAAAGAAAAAAAAAAAAAGGAAAAAAAAAGAAAAAAAGGAGCAGCAGCTCTTCACAAGGAGCAAGGAAGAAACACCATTTCATTTCTGTCTGGGGGTTTTACTTAATACCCGTTTGTTCAAATTGTTCTGCTTGCAAAAAAAAAAATATTTGTTTGATATAAAGGACATTGAATAATTTATGCAATATTTAATAATGCAGTAAACCAGGGAGAGTTCAGCAAGACAGGCATGGCACTCTACATTATTTGCCCTGCCTGCCTTGCTTTTCCAAATAAGCCCCACACTTACAACAGAGCATTAGCACACATGGTATAACAAAAAAAAAAAAAAAGAAATATTGCCTAATTTGGAAATTAAACAAAATAAGATGTCTGGTTCTAGTTCATAGGATGAAACATCAGCTTTCCTAGTCATGTATTTTTAATAAAAATAAAACAAGGGCTTCAGGACAAAAATCAAAATTAATGGAACAGGATTTATATCAACCTTCAGTCCACTCCATTCGAGTCCAGAAGCTGTATGAACAGAGCCGTATTAGCGTGATAAATGACTAATGGTTCTTCAGCATGAGGCACGGGGTATCTTGAAAGCAAATACATTTTAGAATACCAATAATTGCATCAAGCCAAGTACAAAGCTTTCACAACATATTACAGGTCTCCTGACTTTTCATTCTTTAAACAGCCTTAATATACATAAGCAATATATCAACTTCCAGGGCATTTTCTTTGTTTTCTGCCTTTTTTTTTTTTAATGCCTTTTACTCATTCCTTAACTCTAAGGTTTCCTGCTTTGGCATCTTAAAGCAAAACAGGCAAGAACCTTGTTTCCTAGGGATGCTCCTTTCCTCTGTGTGGGGAGTAGAAGAGATTACGAATCTATAGTTAATGCTTACAGTCCTCCGTAGATAACACTGTAAAAATGACTCCAATTTCTTTTCCCACTTTTCTTATTTACTAAGCATTTTTGATGTACCATATGCAAACTCGCGATTTTTGGATGGTAGCTAGTAGACTGGATTTGAAAAGCCAAAATTTATCAACTAGGCGTTTCAGTCACCTGTGAGTTGAATTAATGTAGCCTATTCAGTTAACATAATCTGCAGTCCATAATTTTAATTTGTCCAAAAATAATTTAAAATAGTCCAGATATAGAATTACAATAATTATGGTCCCTAAGCTATAA
>NW_010581595.1:180670-249516 GCF_000705375.1 Tinamus guttatus
GCGAAATACGGTCCATTTATGTTACTTCCCCAGCCATATTTTGTCAGTCTTTGTACCTTGATGAACGATTACCATAATTATCACAGCCATGACTAATGTTAGCATACAGTTTGACCACCTTAAAATTCATTAGCATTATCTAAGCACACCTACGAGTGTGTGGTCTGAAGTCCCATCTCCTGACTCAACAGAACCTAAGTGCACAGAAACACGTATCTTAGTATTATCTTGCATTTCATTAGCAAGAAATTTCCCATAAGGAAAATTGAAGATACTTAGTTTTTTTAGAAGAGCTGTATGCATGTAAACCACTATTAAAGCTTAGGGAAATGAAACGGCTTTCAGCAAAGATTGGGCCAATCCAGTCACTCAGAAATACCCCAGGAAAGGCAACTCACAATATTTTCCGAGCTATTTTTTTGGTTTATTTTGGCCTGCTTTTTTTCAGGCTTCAGGTAGCAGTTTTAGAGTAAGAACTAAAAGAGTATCCATCCCTCAGGTTTTTGTTTGTTTGTTTTTATTTAAACTTCTGCCTTGCTCCACTTCCAAAACACTCAGGCAATACTTTTCCTGCATTTTTTCCCTTCCTGGTTTTACTACTCTTTTCAAATCTTTTCATCAGCTCAGGACTTACCAAAACCAAGAAACAGCATAAGCCTGCAGAGAACTTGGCTTTCTCCCCTGTTTACGGGCTGTTGGTCTGGGGTGAAAGTTTCCAGGGTGGTCCAGACTAAGAAATGCAGAGCAAGCCAGAGCTGCTGACCTACCTCCATGCTTGAAAGACTCATGCTGCACATATTCCTTGCTCAGTCTTTGTAATAAAACATTCCAGAACCTATATGGTGAGTATTTACTGTTTACATAATCATTAATGGACCTTACCAAATATTTGATCTGCTTTCCAGATGACCCCTACACTTCTGTTTCTAAAACTGCAGAAACGGATGTCAGGGATAATAAGTTTTATCAGAAAGTCTCAAACAACCACAAAGTTATGCCCAGATTTTTCATTCATTGCTGTCCTAACCAAATACAAAGAAGGGGGGAAAACAGCAGTGAAAAGGGTTTTATTAAAAGACTAGGTAAGTTCCTACACTGAAATCAGAGATGTAATCAGTCCTTAATTACATAACTTAATGCTCCACAGAACTTAGATTGATCCTTCCAGTTAAGAGAAAATATATGTAAACAAGGATTTTTTTCTAAAACAAAAAATTTAAAAAAAATATACAGGTGGGCCATCATTTGATTGAGCAGTCTTCTGAACCTCATATAAAGGAAAATATTTTAGCCAGATTTGTTTTACTTCGTCTTAACACAAGGTTAAGTTTTGAGCTCCAGTATCATTAAACATGACTATGATACCAGATCTTTTTGAAACAATCTTGGGGAGAATGGATAAAACAATATCTCACCATCCCAAGAAGATAGCCTTAATGAAATCAAATGGATAAGTCTTTAGGAAAGTAGTTCAGCCTCTTTGAGAAAAGTGAAAAAGTTCTTGTGGAAGATGTTTTGAGTTAAAGGATTTGTTAAGCCCAAAGCCACCTGCAAAAGATGTTTCCTATCATTGGACAGGTTAGCAAGTCTGCTTGATAGATTTTATATGTAGACTGTAAGACAGCATAAAGCATAAGGCCCAGAGCACTTCCAAGAAATAGTTTAGTCAGCGTTTTGTATTATGAAGTACTTTCAAAGGAAAAATATAAACAAGAATTTGCAGTTAACATTTAGAGAAGCATAAAATTTCCAAGATATCTGAGGTATAACTTGAATATTCATTAGGACTCTGACAAGTTTTCAAAGAGTCTTTCCAGAAGCTTGCACTGTGTTTTTGCTATGGAGATTGACACAGGCAGATAATTATTCCCTAGAGCACTCCAACATTTATGATATCCCTGAAGACTCTGTATCATCTACAAGCATGGAGTAAAGAACCAATAATAGTAATTTTCAGTTCTGTATCTTACAAGCATGGAGTTTCAGTAGTCAGTTCTTGACTGTTACACTGGGTCATCTTGGAAAATGGGGAAAAAAAAAAGGAACACACTCTTCAAGAAATTTTTTTCAGAGTAATGGTGTTTAGTGCTTGCTAACAAAGGCCAACAAAGACACTAAAGGGACAGCAAAATGTGAACTCCTTCTCAAAACGGTGGAAACATCACAAACTCCAGTGAGCTTTCTGACAAGACCTGAAGGAACAGGCCTGTGTTTGGCCCTACCAGGCCTGTCACATATCTAAAGGAATGTGACAATTTGTTTAAAATGTTTGCTTAAAGTAGGAAGCCAAGCACTTATGCATGGCACAGTGCTTCATCCCACAGAGATTCCCAAATGGGGAAGAGCAAGCAGAATCAAAAGAAGGGATTGCTGAAGACAAATTCTTCTCTTTCAGCTCCCTGATGCTCCTTTGAAAGACACAGATATTGGAGGATTTCATTTCACTTGAAATAAGTTTGTAAGAGTGCAAGAGAGAAAGTTGTGCATGATTCCTCAAAGGCTTCTCTCAATTCCTCAGAGGGATAGGAAAAAGACAGATTTCATTTGAAAGAAATCACTTGAGAATTTTTTCTATGCAAGACAGCATCTGAAGAAGTTGGAAGTCAACTGACAGGGTACCTTATAGTAATTTGTTCATAACAGACTCCTCTCTATTTACCAGTGTAAAAACAATATGGTTGTATAATAGAGAAACCAGCCTGCAGAAGAGCAGCTTATTAATTTTCTAACAATGAATTTGCAAGTTAGCTTGTTATACAGGTGTGGAAGGAAACCTTTCATCACATTATTTTGATTAAGACTAGAAGATTACTGAGGTTGGGAGGGATCTCAGGCAGTCTCAAGTCTAAGCTCTTACTCAGAACAGGATCACTCATGGGTTACTCAGGGCTTCATCTGCTCATGTCTCGAAAACCTCCAAAGACAGAGCCTGCAGAGCCTTTCTTGGTTACTGCTCCATTGCACCCCTGTCCTCCACAAGAAAAAGCCTCTCCTTACACCTAATCTGAACTTCTCATTTCAACTTACGCCTGTTGTCTCTCACCACCCACCATGCACCACTCCAGAAAGCCTAGCTCCTAATTATTGCAGCTATATTTTACACATGTCCTTAACTTCAAGCAATTTAGAAAAAAATCCTGCTTTTTAAATAAGGACTATAGTATTAGTCAAAAAAGTATATGCAAAACTTTCAAGTAACAATATTAAATATTAAAAAAAAAAAATAAGTTTTGACTTTTAGTACAATTTGAGATCAATTATTTGTCAGGAACAACAACAAAAAAACCTCATACTTCTGCTCTAAAGGGGCCAACTTCTGCTTCTGCCCTGCCATTGCCAGGCTCCTAAGCCACCCACCATGTGAATGCAGTATGCCCGAAGTGTAAATCTGAAATATTAACAGAGACTATAAATTAGTAGGCCAGGGTTGGAAGGTTGAGGGCTAGACATGGGCAGGGCTGTGGTGGGACTGGAGGCAGCACTGATGCTGCAGCATCAAGGGACAGCAACTGACAGCCCTGGGATGGGCTGAAATGGGGGTCTGGTGCAGATCGAGGGTGGGAGGGTAGGCAAAGGGTGGAGGTTCCCCCCAGGCTCAGACAGCATTCACAATAACAAACTACAATTCATAGTTAATACGGGTAATTCTAATTATCACTCCTACTTTTTGTTTTCAAAAAATTACTGACACCAAGACCAGCTGGTCTCAATAAGCCATCCCTGCTTGTAATATTTGTTTCTCTTATGGGTGAATTAATTCACTGAATCCACTCTAAATCTAATGTTTTCCTAAAGGAAAGCTACTATATATTCCTGTTTTGATCTAGTCCAATAAAGTAGCACAGAACATAAAGGAAAATGCAGAGATGAGTGGTGCTAAATGCCCAAGAACAGCAGGAAAATCCTCAAAAGCCTCCTAGAGAACAAGACTGGTCATGGGAGGAGGAGGCTCAGGGTAGACCTTATCATCCTCTACAACCACCTGAAAGGAGGTTGTGGTGAGGTGGGGGTCAGTCTCTTCTCCAAAATAACTACAGATAGAACAAGAAGAAATGGCCTCAAGTTACACTAGGGGAGGTTAAGGTTAGATATTAGGAAGAATTTCTACATGAAAAGAGTAGTCAACCACTGGAATAGGCTGCCCAGGGAGGTGGTGGACTCACTGTCTTTGGCTCTGTTCAAGAAACGTGTAAATGGAGCACTTAGGGACATGGTTTAGCAGGCAAGATGTTGAAGGTCTTACAGTTGAACTCAATGATCTTGAAGGTCTATTCCAACCATAATGATTCTATGATTCTATGCTGTTCAAGAACAGCCAGGTAAAATAAGTAGTCTCCTGCCTACTTGCATGAATAATTTGTAGCACTGATGCAGTCCTGTTGGACGTCTGGCACACACACCTATCAGGACCATCCCAAAGTCTCTGCAGAATTTAAGAATTAGGGGACAGGCATGCGTTGTAAAAATTAAATAGGTCTCTGCCAGAAAACTGTCAAAAACAACAACAACAACAAAACAACAACAACAAAAAAAAACAAAAAGGCTGGAAAAGTCTGTGTAATTCTGTCTGGTATCAACCTGTACTTTCAGCAATAAGAAAAATGTAAGATATGCAATGCAGGATTTATTCTACAAACCATGAGCTCATGTTGACCACTAAATCTGACCACAGCCACCAAGAAGACAGCTGCAGGAATTTTTGAAACATAAGATCTTGCTTAGTCACAGATTAAAAGCCTCAATGCAAGAACTCCCAAGTGATGTTTTATTGTCTAAGTTACATCAGGAAATCAAATTAAAGTACAATATTCCCTTTATGTCTTAGAAAAATCAATTTATCTATGCTTAGTTATTATTGATCAGTGGCATTGATTCTATAGCAGTGATTTTAAAATTTGCTTATTTTAAAAGATGTTTTATAGTTTCAGAACAATAATCATGAGATACAGTTTATGAACCTTAAATTACAACTCCACGTAAGTCTGTCAAAGATCAAAGAAAGTACATTGTAATGTAATAAACAAAGAGCCCTAAAATAATTGTGTGGTATGAGCATAGACATTCCAGCAAGTATTCAAAACTTGTTCTCTCTGATCAAATTATAGAGCTTTTCAATAATGATTTTATGACTGCCATTACATTAAATGCCACCATGCCTCCATCAACAAGAAAAATGGTACTGCAGCGCCAAGTGCTAAAGCCGTATAGCAAATTTATCAGCTACCACTCCCAAATGAAAAAGTGCACTGCTAGTGTTTATGCTTTTATAAATGCAGAAATAAATTGAGGTTATGGTTGATAAGCAGGTAATGAAAAGGCAACGACAAAGAAGGATTTGGGGCTCTTCATCTCACATCCACAGGGATATGGTTGGGCACAAAGCTATTGGGAAAAGTACAGAATCCTCCCAGGTTGAAAACCCAGGATTATGAACACCAATTACCTAAGATTTGTCACACATTGTTTTAGTTTTTTCAAACAGCCCAGGACAAATCCTTGACCACGTCTTTGTTGGCAGACATGACCTTAGCAGAAACAGCCACCCCAATGCTGCTCATCAGAGCAAGCTCTGAGGGAACACAACAGATCGAACCCTTGTCAGGAATTCATCAAAAAGCTGGGTCTAAATGAAGGCTCATGCCTTCAGCTCTTTCTAGATCAAGCCTCCTCTTCAAATGTGGTATAGATAAGCCTGAATCTTTTGATCAGTCCTGCACTTCTTCATGCTCCATTTATATACATGTAAAACAAGAGCAATGATACTAGTCTGCTTAAAAAATAATTAATGACTGTAGAACACTTGAACATCCTGTAATATTGCTATACTATGTAAGATGAAATCATTTCTATTGCCAGCCTGGTGTACTTAAAATTGTCTAAAATTTATATACAGCTCTGACAAATGAAATAACTGGAAGACTAAAAACTGCAAAAAGACAGAAGCGAAAACCAGAAAGTACTTTCAGACAAGGAGCTGAATAAACTAGGTTTTTGGCTGCAAAGAACGTTTGACTTTGAGAATGAGAATCATCAGTCTTGCCCTTATTGGCGAAGTGAGGTTATTTGAATTAGTGTTTTATCTTAGAGCACTCTGGCAAAACTTAAATGGCAGAAAATAATTTAAAGAGTTGATTTTGATAGCACAGCTTCCAACACAAATCTTTTCAAGCAACTTTTGATGGTGTGAATAGGGCATTCAGAATTATGACAAGAATAACTACGATGAACAGATTCTTGAACAGAATCCAAAGAAAGTCCTTAAAAGAGTCGAGCTAAAAATTTAAGCAACTTTTATTTAAAGGACATGAACTTCTTGGTGTACAGATCATTCAGATTTTATGCTGTCCCAAAAAAGTCCCAAATAAAACTCTGTAAATGATTTTTTCCCCCTAGTGGGCTAAACTGAATAGAAAGGATAAAACAATAGCAATGATAAATCTACCTGGAAAAGAAAGAAATATTTTGCTTGATCCGAAACACTTCATTTCTTTTTTAAGTTTAAACCTTCAATTTCAGTTCATTTTGAAAAGCAAGCAGCAACTTTAAAAAATGCATTTTTTGTCCCTTTTCCCTTCAGCAAATAAACTACACAGTTTAAAACAAACAAACAAAAACAAGGGCCCTTGGGAACATCTGCATCTATATCAATGCTAGAAGATGCTAGGCCCCTCTACAGTTTACCACTTTAATCAGCACTGGCTAATTAAAACTTGGCCCTATGTATTGTTTCCTTATTTTTCCTACAAAAAGTATTTTAACGGATAGATGAAGATCTGCTACAGCTTGAGACCTCAGCATCCCTTGTTTTCCCTGCAGACAGGGTCATATGGACACCTCAGCAGCATTTTGCCAAAACAGGATTTTTCGTCTCAAACAAGCAAGCTCCCATCAGGTTTCTGAGGGGCAAAAAGATGGGTAGGGGAAAAGCTTTTTCTCTTTTGTTTCCCTCTCTTCCCCCTCCACTCTTTTCAGATGACACACTCCAGAAGAGGAAAAGCTAACATAGCTATCTTCTACGTTATTTGATTCCCATTTCACCTCCACAAAACTTAGCCCTACCTGCTGTTTTTTGTAGTTTATGAGGTGGAAAAGCCCCTACTACCCTAATGTACCCTGCTCAATGCCCATGGAATTGCCTTAGGCAGACAGGACCACAGTGCCCCCTCTGACTGCCTCAAAAGGCTCCCGTGAGCCGGATAGCCTGAACTATGGTCCTAGGAATTTCTCCTCACAGAACTGTTCCATGACTCTGTAAGGAGGACTAAAAGCACTAAGTGATGTTGCGCTCACCTGGGAAGTGGTAGAGTTGCTTTTTCTCTTCCTCAACAAGAAGTTTTAAATCTCTCCAGCATGGCATGGCTGAGATGGCCGTTTCCTCAATGTCACCCTGCAAGGGTGGCTGGATATCAGGGGATGCACCAGGGCACAGACTCATTTGAGTGGATGAACTCCCACTGGACTGAAAATGGAAGCACCCAGATTTTAAAGCTAACCAAAAAAGTAAGTGCTAACAGCACCTCTCAGCCTATTACATATTTCTTAAACCCCAAGTAACAAACAAACAATGCTTTGAAATCCAGGGCTCTTTAATTCCAAAAGGAGTTGAAATAAAATTAATTTTTTGTCATTGTTTTTGCAATTTAGAAACTTAGATACTTCTCACAGGTATTGCAACAAATTGATTAAAAAGCTGCATGTTTTAAGAGAAAATACATAATACCTTATCCTTACACTCAGTACCTTCTACCTTGAAGTGTAAAAGCGCTTAACATGCTACAACTCTGCCAAGCTGACAGGCAATATTGCCTCACTTCTGCATGTAAATTGAAGAATAAAGCACTGACATGACTTGGCCAAGGGCATGCATAGCAATCTAGTAGAAGAGCTCTGAGGCTTGGGTTCCAGGTGCCACATGACAATCCTTCTCTGTATGTTTATCAAGCACAAATCTAATTTATTTTTGTCTTTAGGAAAACATAAATAGTAGTAGCACATTTTCATCAAGGAATAGAAGCTGATAAATTTTGTACATGCTACTTAAACACTCACAGCATCACTTGCACTACAATATCGTATTTCTTGTTTATTAAGGCATAGAGGCATGTAAAGTAATGAAAGGCATAAAATCATTACTGAAAGGCTCCATAATTTGATCGTAAAGACACAAACCCCTTTGAATACCTTAAAAAGCTACTCTATACTTTCAGAAAAGTGACACCTAAGATGTTTAGTACTAGATCCTTGATACCAAGTACCAGATAATCATCTGGTAACAATGATCATAGATTAACAAGAAGCAAGAACTCCTAGATTATCATCTAGCTGGCTTGAGGCTTTATTTTTTAAAGAGAGTTACCTCAGGACTGTGGCCAAAGAAGCCGGCGCTTTAATAATAAGCATTGCAGAATTCCACAGTTTCAGGAGACAGCTATTGGCCTGTCCAGATATTATACTTCTAGATGCAACTCATTTGAAATTTGGTTCCCCTTTGTAAAATCATGGCATACCCATTTGTAGCCCTCATAGCAGTTAGGACAAGCTTAGAGGACAGATAGGAACCATCACCAAAAGAGTTAAATTTAACTCTTAAATTTGACATGAAATCATTAAGTGCAAAGCACTGTAGCCTCAGTTTTCTGACACCAAAGTTTTAGGAAATTAAAAAATTTTCTGTAAAGTCTTAGTGAACTGGCGCGTGTGCGTAGGAGTTGGCGAGACAAATACTGGTTAAATAAAGATGAAATGATGATAAGATGAAATGATGAAAAGATGATAAAAATTTCCTACAATACATCCTTCTTTCTCACTAGCTTTATTAACTTTGAATGGAGTTTGACCCCAAGATACTTCAGAACCATGACTTGTTCTCCTTAGGACAGTACAGGAGATTCCCTCATTTTTAAGACGGTTAGTTTGTTGAAAAGGGAAGCACAGCTCGCTTGGATTTAAAGAAACAGTTGAACAGCATGGCATCTTGTTCATGGTCCCCAAATCCAAATGTAGATCAAAAAAAAATGGCATATTGCTTATTATATATAGCAAGAGAGATAGTATGTGAATTTTGATGTGAATAACGGTAGAACTTCTTTAGGAATTTATAGGGGGAGATAGAAAACCTCCCAGATCCTCAAAAATGATAGTGAGTGGTTTCACAGATTACACAGAGACTGCCAAGAGGCCATGGTACCTTAGTACTCCCCAGGTTCCCTCCACATCCCTGCTGTTCTTGTGTATGGGCACAGTGGCAAGTCAACACTTCACAGAAAGATCTCCTCCTGTATCTGAAGTCTGGTACAGCTCTCATATTGAAGAATAAGAGTCTTAGCACATCAAGTCAGTCAGGAACTGCTTATCAAGACGCATTTTGTGCTGACAGACCCGCAAAGGAAAACTGCTGTGTTCAGCAAGAAAAACCTTAAGACCCGGGTTTCCTAGCACCAACTGTCGTGCTGGCTGCAGTGACCAAGACCACGATCTGGTTTCATGCTTACGAAGGCACTTTGAAGCAAAGATATGAAATGGATATACAGTCCGCAGTGGCAGCAGTCTGTAAACTTGTAGAAGTGCTAGCAGAATCACAATTTAGAATAAAATAGGTCTCACCAAAAGCGTAAGATAAAAATCTCTAGACAAACACTTAAACACTTTTCACAATGAAAGGACTTTCACCCACATCTGTTTTTCTCCAAACAAACAAATCTCATACTTAAATTCAGGATCCTACTCATCAATTCCATATATTCAATGAAGAGAAACGAAGATATTTTCCCAAAATAAAACATTAAAAAAGAGGTGACGTCATATCCACACTGAACGCCTCATTCTTCAAACACCTCTCTAGAAACTTGATCATTAGTATCACCAACCATTTGAAGACATAGGAAGTGTTTCATGAAGAAAATGTTAGGAATATTTGGAATTTATGCAACTCTTCCAAGGTACACACATTCCTGTCTGTAAGAGCATTACCACATTTACACTCTATAACCTAACACTCAATATTTCAGTTGTCTTAATATGGCACCCTAGGCTGTACAATCTCCTCTAGAAAGTATGCATAGACTATGCAAGTA
Organism: Tinamus guttatus; assembly: GCF_000705375.1. The sequence continues at coordinate 190,744 of NW_010581595.1, forward strand.
GATAATACCCAGGATAAATAGCCATTCTGTTATCTAAATATTCTGGGGGGAGGAATTAGAAAAAAAAAAAAAACTCCCTAAATATTATCAGAAACAGGTAAATAAAATAAATCTCTGCCTTCTCCCCTCCAACCCTGCCCTGTTAGTTGTCAGTAGCTATCTTCCAGCCTTGACCTTATGAGTCAGGAAAGAAATCTGCTAAACAGCAGATTGGGACATACTGCTAAAAATAATTTTTTGCATTTTACAGAAATATTAAAAGTTTTCTCTCTTGTGAGGGAAGCCGTTCTTACTTAAGCCTTTCTCCTCCTTCAGAATTTTAATAGCTGTTTATGCCTTAATTTTGAAAAGCAAGAAAATGCACTTCAGACTATTGCTTTTTTTTTCATCCAAACTGAGATGGATTCTGAAAGTGTGTTCCCACATTGATGTGATCCAGGTAGAATTTCTCAAAATAATTTTGGAAGAATACAATTAGTGCAGTAATAACTTTGAAACAGATACCTTGAACACAAGACCACCATTTCAAGACTTGAAAAAGTTCATTTGTTTTAAAATTAGGGTTTTTGACCTCAGCACAGACTGACCTTACTGTAGTTTCAACCACCTTCTAATGGCAGTTTGTTTGGCAGAAAGGAAAACAAACAAACAAACAAACAACCCACACCTATACACACCACACTTATACAGGTCCCTGAGCACATTAGCATGCAGAAAACACAGCTTTTAGAACAGGAAAGGAGACCTTAAGTGGAAAATTATTACCACGTAATAAATGCAGACATTATAAAATGTCATCATGTCTAGAGTAAATACATATTTGAAAAACATGTGCAGCAAATTTCTGCTACGTTCCAAGTCTAAAATAATATTGCTACTGGGAAGCAGGTCCAGCAGTGCTTAACCCAAGACTGTGTGTCGATGTGAACTGTGCCTTTTTAATATTTACACTGTTTTTGTGGGTATGATAGGGTGATAAGTGGGCTTTGATCTTTTAATAACTTTACTTAAGAGGGTTTAACTGTGTGAATTAATCAGCACTCTCCTGAAACGTCTTAATTAATTGTACTTTGCAAATTATTGTTATATAACTGCATTACATAAGCTGGGGCACCCAAACTTTACATTCATCCTGCAACTTCTGTGCAAATCAAGAGTCACTGCGCAGTACAACAGGGAACAGAAGCAGCAGCACAGTGTGATTAGACACTTAACGTGTGGAACATTCAAATCACATTACTCTAAAAGTAACAACTTGGGGAGGGTGCCCTCAAAAATTTAGTGGCAATAATTAAAGGAACCTGAAATATGTCTTTTTTTTTCCCATCTGCTTTGAACCGAGTGAGTTAGCACGCTATCTTTTGTATTTTTTCAGACAGTATTAATTTTCAGGACTGTGAAGGGGAAGGCCTGGAGGGCAAACTTGAGAAAGATTAGTCTAATTCAAGCCCTATCTACAGAAGGGAGAGTTTTATCTGTCAATTTGAAAAAGAACTTTAAAGACGCTGTGATATGGAGCGGAATTATCACCACTATTAATTGCACAGGCATATTAAAAAGACCCTGGAAAGTGACCTCCTCTAATACGGAGAATGCATGTAGAAAAATATGTCTTAATCTTCTTTTCTGCGCCGAGATAAATGTCAAGTGTATCTATCACCTCAATTAACCATAGGAAAAAAGCTGTCAAAATCTAATTCTTTTTTTTGACAAGGCGTTTATTCTGAAACCAGCAGAGGGAGAAACAGGCACTTGTATTAGAAAGAGATGAGTGTCAAAGGGTTCTGAAACACATGGTGAGTTTTCCATGTGCGAAATGCTGATTAGAACCATGGTAAATCAGTGCTAGTGTGTTCTGGGTTTGTTGCCTGAGCTACAGTGAAACTGAGGGCTTTGTGGCACGATTTACTTTAGCATTGAGGTTGCATTAACAAAAGAATGTTTTTCAGCTACAGTACCATGCAAAATGCAAAAGAACTGGTGAAATGAAAGAACCTTAACTTCAGAAACATTAGACACTATTTTGCAGAATATTGTAAAACATATACTTATTGTTATCATTTGTTTACTCATTGATTTTTTTCATTTAAATAGAATCAAAAACCTTTTTGCTCCTTTCCCTGTTATATCAATGTGATTTCGTCAGGATATTAAGACTGATTCAGTCTTCATCAGTTCAATTCATCCATACGCAGAAATTTTCCTATATCATTTCTTGCCTTTTTTGCCTTCGAAAAAAAAATTAAAATATAAAGTAGAAACACATTTGCATACCTTGCTCAAAAATTGGATTTTGAAAGCAAAATGACTCACGCACTAGTAAAACCTTCACACTGAAGGCATTTTAAAAGAATTCTGTCAAGTTTGGACAACCAAACATTACTTCTCTAAGAAAATTGTGCAGAAGAACTTCGCTTATCTAAAGTGAAGCATTTAGAAAGGGCCATTTGAAATCATGATATCAGCATAAAAATTAAGTATTGTTTCCTAATATTCTAAAACTGAAGTATGCTTATGGGTGCATCTGCTTGTGTTCACTAAGGGTGACACAAAACACAGCACTTGAACACACTTCTGTTTTTAAAAAATGCCAGTGTTTCATGGAAGAGCAGAAAATGCCACCAATAGAATACTGTAATGTTTGTTGCCACCACTCTTTTTTTCAGAAACAAATGACACCCAGAAGAGCTGTATGTATAGTGGAAGAATGTGCGAATTCTGGTACTTGTCAAAAGACAGAGGTGCATCCAAGGATTAAAATAACCGCGTCTCACAAAAGGACACTTTTCCCTGGGGAAAGCTCTAGTATCGCTTGTTAGCTCTAGCACAACTGAAAAACATCAGATCAGTCCTCCACTTGTTTGTGTTGTCGTCATACACTGTTGAATTCAGTGGCACTTTGTCATATTGTGTCACAAATAGTTCTCTGCCTCCACAAAAGTAGCATAAATAAATACTAAAAGCTTCAAAATACAAAGAAGAAACATCAGTCATGTGTCTTCCATGCTATCATTTTTCCTGCTCTTCCAAATATTTCTCCAAATTAAAAAAAAAAAAAAAAAGGTCAAATTGGAATCACGTCAACTGCATTCCTCTCATGGGAGCTCTATTAACATGAGGGATGGTAAGGTATTTAGTCCTTAAAAAATACTGTTAACCACACTGAGCATATGCCTACATCTCTTAGGATAAAGTTATTCAAACCTTGAAATTAAAAAAAAAAGTATCAATATTTCTGAAGATATGGATGAAAAGATAGATTATTTCAAAAAAAGTGCAATAAAAATACTTATATGGCGTGGAGAAGTCAAGTGGTATACAGACCTTGAGAAGTGAGGAAATTAAATAGAAAAGCAATCTTGGTGTTCTGGGTAAACTATACAGCTAAAGCAGAAGGCCACCCTGAAAATATAAAAGTAGGTGATTAGCAATGAATGATCAATGATCTTTTCCTGCTTCCCAAACTACAACAGCTGTAGAGCACTCGGTTAATATTTGTAACAACAGAGAAAAGATTCATTTTTCCATTATACCCACACACTATATGAGCCATGGCATGATGAAAATCCCAAAACAGAAATTTGGAAGTTTTTTCCAATTCCAAGAAAGAAAAGTACTAACAAATAAAGCTTTACTCTAGTAATAGTAATCCTCTTTACATTAGGCCAAAACAAGTATTCTTCTCTAAATTACCAGAGAAAATGGGCACATGCTCTTATTGATGAGACATCAAGATTTTTCAGGGGCACTTGCAGGCTCAAGGCCCTTGTCGGAGGGTATTTACCAGCTTATGTCCTTTGGACTCCAGCCTAGACCTCATGCAATTTGATATGCTTAGCCAAGGGCTTTAGTACACCCTAAAGATGCTAAGTAGCCATTGGGCTTCAGGAACCACCTACAAGTATGTCTTCAAGACTGCAGCAAAGGTGAGATAGTTGAAATTTACTTAATCATCTTTTCCATTGCAGACTAACCTTACTATAAATACATTTGTATGGTCCACAACTCAAGAATATGCACAAAGTGAGTTACACAGGATCACCTGATGCATGATAACTTTTGACTTGGAGGGTCAAGTCATGTGTCACATAGAACATGAGGTCTTCCCGCCTTAAAGGACAATAGAAAATTTGGCATGTTTTTTAGTGCTTTTAAATGGGAAAAGATGGAGATAAACCACAGGCACTTAGAGGACATTTGTTAGTTCCTCCTGGGAGAAGAGGAATGATAAGATACAGAGGTCCATTCCTGCGAAGGGTTCACCTTGGGCACATGCCACAGCTCTCACACCAAACAGGTCCCATTATGGTATGCAGAGGAACACTTCATAGAGGGGAAGTAAGGTGCTGCTGCACACGTGAGCTGGCAGTGGACCAAGGAGATGCAGAGAGCACCAGTCGGCTTCTTACTAGAGCACTTCCAACTCTCACACATTTTTTTCCTGGACCAGTAAAAACAAATCTGAGCTGTTGCTGTCATTTGGTTCTGGTTCTGAGAAGCCACCAGAATAACAGCTCAACTTGCAATCTAGTCAAAAAAAAAAGAATATATATATCTATCTCCATCCAAACCATTTTTCAGCCAAGATCCCAATTTGACTTGATTGAAAGGGACCTCCGGAGCTCATCTAGTCCAATTCCCCTGCACAAACAGGATCTCCTAGTGCACATACTCAGGATCACATCCAGGTGGGTTTTCAGCATCTCCAGAGAAGGACACTCCACAACGTCTCTGGGCAACCTGTGCTAGTGCTCTGTCACCCTCACCATCAAGTTCTTCCTCAAATTCAGGCAGAATTTCCTGTGCTTCAGGTTGTGCCCGTTGCCTCTTTTCCTGTTGCTGGGCACTACTCCAAATAGTCTGGCCCCATCCTCATGACACCCATCCCTGCCCATCAGATATTTGTACACACTGATAAGATTCCCTCTCAGCCTTGAGTAAACTGGTTCAGCTCTCTCAGAGCCTGTATACACACACACACACACACACTATATACATAGACTCTCTCTATATATAAAATCTTAGAAGGGTTTTTAAATATGTTTGTATGTTTGTATGTTTTTAAAACCCTGTTCTTTCTGGGTCTACACTTGCATCCAGAAAAGTACAGTAATCCTGATACTGATTGAGTTTCCCTCATGGGATCCAGGCACCTACTTGCCTCTAACCTTTGGTTGTAATATGATAAACCAAATGTAGCATCTACTAATGTTAGTATTCACCTTAAACGCAGCAAAAGCAATCAAACAATTAAGTCAGTCTTCCTGCGTTCCTGTTTGAAACATAGCACCAACCTAGAAGGTGACCAAGCAGCTTGTCTTCTACTCTAGTTTCATGCCCATTTGATCATGTTTTCTTTTTCCTGAACTGGATACACATTCCTTCCCAAAGAGGGTTTTACCTAGCATGCACTGACCAGGGGCAGAGCAAAACCTCTGTGTTCTCTCCTGTTCTCCTGGGGCACCAGATGCATTAACACCCACCGCGTACTCATATTATAGTGGATGCAAATTAACTCCTATTTGAAATTCAAGTGAACAAAAACAAAACAACAAAAAAGAAAAGCAGAACACTTGTTTAGAAATTGCACTGCTTGATACTCCATAAAAACTCAAGTGCTGTACTTTACATTAGTCTTGCAGCAGCGCAATGGGTTATACCATAATTAAAGATTGACCAATTTCAATTTACTTCAAGACAATTTGCACATAATTTCACAGAATTCCTGGAATCAACTCACTAGCACCCAACATCCATGATTTTCTCTAATTTAGAAAGATGCATGCATTTTAAAAAAGAAAGCCTTTTTAAAGAGGCTTTCATAAACTAATAGTGTTCTTGCTTCTCTCATCCTTCCTCCATCTGGTCAAAAGGATAAGATCTCAGATTTTAAGAGCAGCATTAATACAGTTTAATTAGTTAAGGGCTGGAATTGATATCAAGGCACACTAAGGGGATTCTCCTTGCGTAGATTATAAAGTACTGTATTACATTACTGTAAGTGCCTGGTCAAACCACTTGGGTACTCTTAAGATACAATTTTGGGGGGGTACTACTTGAATACAATTAAAATATAAACGAACAAATAAAACAAGGTTCCCTAACTGCAAGGGATGCAGTGTAGCCTACGCCACCTTGGTAGTTTCTGGAACCAGACTCACACCTACAATCAAAATACTCCAATGACAGTTGCACCGTAGAAGGTCTTGAATGCTACACTAACCCATTGTCAGCAGAGATAGCTGGTTTGCCGCCAGCACAGTTCTGTCATACACTAAGACCCATTTAACAAGAGATAGTTGGTTTGCCACCAGCACAGTTCTGTCATACACTAAGACTAGCATAAACCTTTTCCTTTTAATTCTGTATTAATGGCCTTTGATTCTAATATCTCTAAAGTGGTTTCTATTTAAACTAATAAACATTAGTCATTGAATTTCTTTTGTTTTAGCCAAAATAAAACAAACAATCAAAAAAAAAAAATCTATCTGTAACATGCAGTGTTTGCTTTCCCCATTTCTGTTTCTGTGTGCTGAGCCGGAAGATTTAAGAGGGTGAAAAAGATGCAGTCAGGATTAGCAAACCAGTAAAATCTTACAGTGAACAGGAAAGCATTAAGATTTATATAAATATTTGCGGGAACTGAAAAGAGCAGATGCACAGCCAAATAATCCAAACAATCTGTGTATATTTACTTCTAAAATAAAACATTTCTACCCCAATCCAAAACACAATTAGACAAAGAGAATGCTTTAATCAGCTGGACAGCTCCAAAATCCTTCAATGTTCTGAAATTGTTACAAACATGTATACAGATAAAAAGATAAAAAAAAAAATTAAAGAAAATATCTTTTTGGACGGGACATTCAGCCTGCAGTGATAACCATTCATAGAACAGATTTAAGGACAATAGTACTAAAATATAGATAGATAGATATATAAATATATATATATTTAAAATGTATTTATATATAAAATATATAGCATAGATTTCACCTATTTTTCCACATCTATACAAACACCAGCTCCAGTTCCTTAAAAAGCTGGGCCCCTGCCTAAAGAAGATATGTCTAGGCATGCATTTGCCCCACTCCTGTTTGCCTGCGCTGGGGCTTTGCATGCTATGCCAGCTCCTACTGAGTGTGAGAAGCTTCTCAAAGTGTGAAATCTTGCAACTAAACAAGCCACAGAAGTGCTCTGTGCAGATCCCACACAGCCAGCGTGGCGACGTAGTCACCTAGGATGTTATTCCCGTTATTAGCAATAGCGATTATTCAGGCAAATAAATGGCAGCGTAAGCCCCTCGGTCCCTGAGACCCAGCAATGCTGGGTCTGAAAAAGGGTTATTGTGTTTTCTCCACACCCCGGCCCACACACAAAGAGCAACTGTATGCTAATGGACCCCCTTCATCATCTCCCAATGAAACCCATTGCTTACAATTTCTTTGCATGATCCCTGCTAGGTTGAGGTATTAGTGGGCTTTATCTTAAGCAAGTTTTATTAAACATGCAGTTTTGAAGCTTTTGGGTCCCTAACCAAGACTATCACTTAATGCAGCTATTAAGTGACCACAGAGAATTTGTGCACTGTCACCCACAGCACTCTTGTGTTGCAAAGGAAAGTATTGCAATACTCCTCTCAGTCTCTAAACAGAGTGCACAAAAAAAGCCCTCACAGCAGAAAGAGCCATGAAAATGCACACCAAACCAGAGCAAACGCATTTACCTAAATGAAGACAAAAAGCAGAAGAACAGCTAGTACAAAAGTCCTAATTCTGAAGAAACTAATGAGAAAAGAAAATTACATTTTCACAGTTCATGTACCATAAATGTTGAAATGTATTTTAGTTCTGGTACGTGTATGGCTACCATCAAATAGATTGCACTCGTTATCTGCGTACAAGTTGCTTGGGAATCTTCTCCTCCCTGCTCCTGTAAGAGATTTTAAAACCTTTTTAAAGTATTTTAAAACATGTTTGCCCAAATACAGACATTAATTTGGCTAAGTAAAGATATCTTGTTTGCAATCATTTCTGACAATGACAAGAGAGGTGAAAGGTATAGGACAGAGACCCTTTGGCAATCCATCACCATCTGCTCAAATTTCACCACAAGAAATCTGTGCAACTAAATCTTGAGGAGATGTGATGAGAAGACCTTGAAATTCTTTAGAACCAAGATATAAAGCAGTCATTAAAATTCATTATGAATCCTGGTATGCTCATTTTCATCCCACTAATATGAATGAGTTTTGCAGAAATGCCTAACATAGAACCTTTTGATCTGTTACAGATCATGTGGGAGGAAGATAGCATTTTTATTCCTGAAGCCGAGAACTCAAGTGGTTTCACATAGCAGACGATTACAATATTTAGGAAGAGATTTATCAAGATAGCTGCAAAATTTTCTTTTCTCTTGGTACAGACATCTAGATATAAGAGACAGTAAGCAGAATTAAAACAGAGCAATTATTGTTGGTTCTTAGGTTGCACAGGAGTGACGTCCTTTTATCATTATTGTATCATGTCCATGTTTAATTATGGATGCACTCTTGCTAACACACCACAGATTAATGATTGGCAAGGAACCCTTGTGAATCATGCCACATACAACAGAGCTCTGCTTTCCACCACTTTTAATGCTTTCCTCTAATGTCTGTTCAATTAGGTTTCCCTGTCAATATATGAAGCAAGTATGATGCATAGACTGAAGGTGATCTTAGTGATGACATCAATATCTTTAATGTAATGAATACATCTATGAACGAGGAAGATGAACATCAATTTTCAAAAAGTTTCTCTTCTTTCACCATACTCTCTCCTCTTCTTACTTTTTGTAAGCATATGGTTTAGATGTGGTGATTAACTTTTTATGGCTAACGCCCCTACTTCCCAGTGAATGAATGAAGAAGTGAGATAATTGTCAAATGCTTTGTAGGCTGGCCCCAATGTAAAGAAATATCAGAAAGATATAAGAGTTCAGAAAAGCGAAGAAGAATAAGTAATATGTTCCTGACTGTTTTGGGAAAAGGCTCAGTATTTTTCTTATATTTTGAAAATAGGAACACTGCTTTTAAATCAAGACCCCAAGGCTGACTTTCTTCTTTAAAAGAGGCTCTGTGCTTCAGTTGTAACTCACTGGGCTTGATGGAAAAATATTGTCAGCTACCTTTTAGGCCAAGATGGATCAAAATACTTGAAAGAGTTCCTTTCTTTCCTTTGTATCTATGTCTCCAAAATCTGGGAGCTCTTTTTTCAGCTTACTTAGAGTCAAATTACCAGGAAGCAATTAGAATCTCCTAAAAGTGCATAACTGATTTCTTAAAATGGAAAAAAAAAATCATACTTATTTTTAATACATCTTACCACATACACTGGGGAATACTGCAGATCAAGGAAAGATCACTACTTACAAAGAAAAGCATACATTAGACAGACATGCAGTGTACCTCAAAGAAAGCTATTGCTATTGGCACCTTATACTGTTGAGCTCTGAATTTATACACAAACTCCTTGAAGTTGTTTGATGATTGGTGCTCTGCAAGCCTGCCTAGTGCTGTGTGAACTCACGTCACAACCTCACGGACTCTCAGGGAGTGAGACATCACAGCTGGATTACTATGTATCTTATTTATTTTCCTATAATGCCTCACTATAGACCAGCACTCTTTTTGTCCTAGGCACCACAGAAGTACAAAATAAAGGATCAGAGATGGAACAACTAACACTGGCCTCTGGTGGCCTGTGCAGAAACTTGCCAGGCTCTAGCAAGGCGATCTCAGACACTGGACCTCCCCCCACCAACCCCTTTCCTTTGGGAAATGATGGTAAACACCACCCTGTACCAACTGGTTAACACACAACATGCCATAGCTTTGTCCTGTTGGATTGAAATGGCCCTTATCCTCCAGATTAAAACACTTTTAGGGCGGGCAGACAGCTGCACACAAGACGAAGGACCTTCAAACTGAAGCCCTGTTTCAGAGGCCTGCCTGCCAGCTCACAGGATGCTTGTCCGCTTCTCCAAAGCGCAGTAGTTATCACCATCTCCTGCAAACAGTACGGCCTGAAGGAACTGCAGGATATATTCATCCAGCCACAACATCTTGAAAATGAAGGGAGATTTTATGCCATGGATCTACAGTTTACAACAAGTCAGAGAGGAGGATTATTTTTAGAATTTGTCTGAAGTCTTCAGTGAAAATGTGCAAAGTGTTCCTGGCTATTCATCGCTACTGAAGAGAAGTTACCTTGTCCTGTGTGTCCCTCTCAGCAACACTTCAGGACTTTCAGATAACTGGGATTGCCCCATTATTTTCACTGCATGCATCTGGAAGAAGTGCCCACTCTTTACCAGGAGAAACAAGAACTCCCCACAGGCCACCTCATACTAACTGGAAAGGAAGAGGGTTGCGTGGGTAATTGACACTGCCCAAGCCACAGCACTAGAGCATTGCAGCTGGTTGGATTTAGTGACCCTTAGAACTCAGAGATGGTCAAAACTCTTGTCCCAGTTTGCAATAGCAATGAAAGTAGTCTCCCAGATCTATGATTGTTTCGAATGACACAAGCAGGCATAAGAATGACGGCTTTCACTTTCACTCAGACCTGGTCAGAGCACTGTCAGCTAGATCCTGGCTGGTGCAGAGGTTCACACCACTGAGTGGAGTGACTCTCCCGGCACACCTAATTTTAACCTGGGCTGTCCTTATGGTCTCTTTGCTGCAGGAGCCACACAACACATGGCAGCAGTTTGCCTGCACGACTACTTGGAAGCTTGCAAGAGATGAGCTGAGGCAGAGCGCACACCAGCAAGGCCAGATGCAGTGCTGTGGTTTCACAGGCGCAGCTTGATTCAGGGGTATTCATCCTTCTGCTACACTGACAAAAACCACAGGCATTCACCCAACATCCTCATTGCTCATTCACGAGAAAAATAACCTCAGAGAAGCTACAAAAGAAAAAATATGTATGGGTACTCATGGCCCAACATGTGCTTTGTCTGGTCAATACTACTGCCAAGAAAGATGTGGCTTTTGGCCAAAAAGCCTAGGCACACCAACAAAACACATTGAAAGCTCAATTACGAGGTGGCAAAAATGGTTACGGGTGTTTCTGATGATGTGACTGTGTGCGGTGGTGTATGGTATGAGCACGCAGAGCTGCTCAGGAATGACCGTGTCCATCTGTCAGAGGGCTGGATACATGAGTGGATGACAGGCAATACTGGTCAGTGTGACAGACCGTGCTTTCAGCACTTCATCAGAATTGCTTTCAAAGTGCTGCCTAACAACTGTCAAGTATCACAGTATCATAGGAGTTATAAAGACATTTTTGAAGGACAATAACAAAGTAGTTTTGTGAATTTCTAGCAAGAGCTCCACTCAAGCATAAGGGACCTGGCAGGGAAAAAAAAGCTTGGAGAACAAAATATAAGAAAGACTGATGATAAAAATAGGTCCCATCCTTCCTTCTACCTAGGAGGTCTTGTCTTGACTTGTGAAGGAAATGACAAGTAGCAGCAGGAGGGGTCTTTGGCTGCAGAGTAATTTAGTCAGGGATACCTGTATGTAGGGCAGGCAGTAACCAAACAACTGTTGGACTCAAAAAGAGCAACTGAGAGTGCCCAAACAGAGCTCTTGGTATGGATCACTGGATTTTAATGCTTAATTATCATTTAAGAATAAAGGATGAATGTTGGAATGATGAGAAGTTCAGCCTGTACTGTGGTATCATATCTATGGGCTTTGAAATGGCCTTTATGAAAAGACACAGAAGCCTCTTTTCAAAGCCTTCCTCAAAAAACATTTGGAGATATTGTTCATCTTCCCAATTTCCCTTTTCTTACATCTCCCAAAGAGGGGGAAACAGAGAAAGGGCAAGCAAGAAGGGGCACAGATCAGCCTTTGAAAAACGACTAATTCCACACGGTGACAGCAACAAGTGCAAGGGAAGATTCTCCAGCAGAAGTCTTGGGTGTTTCTCCAGCCCTTTCAAGATGATGCCCAAAAGTTTAGGTTCCTAGTGAGAATGGTGTCCAAGCCAGAGGACATCAACAAAGCCCTAACAGACCTGACCAGCCTCACCCTCTTCCCAGGAGTTACATTTAAGCTGACACCCTTGGCCTTGCTCATTGCCTAATCTATGATGTAGATACGCCTGTGCTCAGCCTTGGCCTTGTAGGTCCTGACCTACTAAAGTGGCCTTAGATCCTCCTCATCATCTGAGGTTGGCCTGGTAGTCACTGGCCTGTTCTCTGAACCTGGTTACTGTGATTGAAGCCACACCGCTCACCTCAACAGGGTACTGCAGGTCTGCACCCCTTGTTGGTGACAGTGTTGTCCTTGCTGCACAGTTGCCATCCTTGGTTCCTGACTCACCTGTCGTTGCTGGTCCTTGGCAGACAGACATCTGACTTGCTTGACCTACACACAGTTCCCAAGATAACAGCAAAATTGGCCGGGTTGTGGTCCAACAGACAAACAATATGCATTGGGTGAGGGGTAAGTCAATCTTGGGCTGTGAGAATATGCACAGCCCTACCAAAAAAAAAAGGAGACACACACACATACTTACCACCACTTCTTCAGTCTCCAAAACTATCCAGGTCTTATTCTGTCTTTCTGGAGAGCAAAATACAACAGCTGTAGTCATAAAGCTTATTCCTCTCTTAAAGAATGGGCTGGTACAGCCAACACTTCATTAGTCATCCATTAAATACTTTCTACTGTTACAGCCAACAGTGAACAAGAGCCAGTGATCTAGAGGCTAGCAGATGAAAAACATGCTTAGTTCCTGCAACCATCAGTTCTTCCAATCAATTTATCCCGGTCTAACACCAACATATAAACCATTTTCATGTTCTTATTTATTAGTATTTCCTATATCCTGCATGCATGCTTTTATTTCTTAAATTTTGTTTTCATTCTGCATGGCTACATCTTTTCAGATGACTCATGTTTTTGTTATTTCTACTGAAAGAAATAAAAAGCTACACAGGTGTAGAACTGGGGTGACACTGCAACTAATCCAATGAATTTTCCATAAAATGCAGTCCATAGTGTGCATAATTTAAAAAAAAATAGTCTACTCATATCAAGCTGCCTCACAGCTTCGGCATTGTTTGAAATTGATGCTTATAAATGGACTATACAAAGTATTAAGACATCTGTATGAATTTGAATGTGAGACTAGCCAAAGTATCTAAACAAAGAAAGTATTTTTAATAAACATCAGATTGATAGAAATCTGACAGCACTTTCACTGTGAACCATAGTTTTTTTGTTCAAGTCTTCCATAAGTCTGCCTTCCAATTGAAGCTTTAATCCTCTTGAAATGCATGTAATACTTTTGAATGTAATTCAGCACCTGAAACTGTTCCACAACTACTCAGGGATAACAGCAGAGTCAGTCAGTGACAGCAGCTTTCACAAGAAATTCTATCTTCTTGGAACACACATACAAAAAGAAAAAAAAACCTCACACACATACAAAACAAAACAAAAAAACACAGAAAAAGCAAAGCAAATATATACACATTTGTACAAGAGAAAGTTAAGCTTAACTTTGAGATACTGAATGTCCAAAGAACTTTGGTTTAAGACTGTCTGCTTTTAGATTCTCTGTAATATAACCATAGGGTCAAGGATTTTTATGCTGTCTTCAAAAGTTTGGTTTTCAGACATTTTGAATGAAAAATACTCTTTTCTCTAAGAAAACTCCAATACATTTGTCACCTGCTCTTGAAGCTTGAATCTGCGAGGACACTCAATTTTGAAGCCCAGATTACACTTTCTTGCCAGCCCATGAGGATACTTGGGGAAACAAGCACAGCTTATCTCACAGCTCAAACTCACAGAAAAACACAGCTCGAATTCATAGAAAAACAAAACAAACCATCCCCACACCACCATCTCCCACCCCCCCACCAAAAAGTATTAGTTGAGATACTTGCACAGTATCAGAAGCTGTCTGCAAAAAAAGCTGAGAGTTAAAGCAACCAGCAAGCCATAAGCGTGTCCTTCCTCTTGAAGGGCATGATGTATTTTCTGATAAGAAGCATAACTCATGCATTTTTATAGATTAGATCATCTCTGATCATCTGAATCATGAATCTGTTTTCCCCTAATAAGAATTTAACTATTCAAAAAGGTTTCATAAGTTCTCAAAAGATATTGAATTAGTGCTCAGAGAGGATAAAGAATGTTTTAGGCATCTAAAGCTATAAAGTCTAACTAATTACTGTGATCCCTTTTATTGGATCAGCAGCTCCTACTTGTGACTATGTTACATGACAGCAATAGAATATTGTCACAAAATATATCTTTGACATGAAGTATATATTTTTTGCTTTGATTTCTTTTATTTTTAATAAGTGTCCATTACATTTCTGCATTTCCCCAGTTGGAAGAAGCTACTAATCTGCAAGCTTTATTTGGTACATTTGAATGTATCAAGAAATATTTGCTATCATTTATTTTTTGAAACAGCATGCCAAAGATAAATTTGTTAATACTTAAGCGAAGATATTATTTAAGCAAAAGAGCATTGTTATGATTTGTCTCATACAAATCTCAGTGTCATTTACTTTTTTCATCCTATAACCCTACAGTTAATAGAGAGGTCCCTAACATGATTTTCATACAAACTGGAAGGTGAGATAAACAGCTCAGTGGCATGTTAAAGGATCCCAACAGAAATCCAATTGTAAGCATTAAATTGGCCAATGAATCATAAAAATTTTAAATGCACTGATAGCAAGTTAAAGTATTACTATATAATTCTGCCATAATGGCCTCCAGGGATGTCTCAGACTCTTACTGTACTTATATACTAATATCCTATATCAGTGAATATAATCAGAATAAACATATAAACTGGCAAAAGCTGTTGCCTGGTAGACAAACCGAAATTATTATAGACAGTTTGTACCAATTAGCAAAGTTCAGCCAGTTAACTAAATACCTGAGGCTATCTTTTGGCCTTCAAAGTTGGAGAGACGGTCTATTTTAGCACCAAAGAGTAATTATATCCAGCCTACTGATTGGCATGTAAGTTTACAAAAAGGTTAAGAAAGCCTTACAGGTCAGAATAAGCAAATAGCATTGAGGCAACTGCACTGAGATAGCTTAGAAGAAAACAGCAACTGCAGAACAGAAACGTCAACACCTAGTCACAGTCCTTGCAAATTTCACTAGGCAGGAAGAAAACATTTGATGCCAAATCATCATATAGGCTCTGAAAACTAGTATCAGCTACATTTGGAAGTATTCTAAGCTGTTATGTTTCTTGTGAAGCACCATTTTTTCCTGCATTCAGCCTATATCAATTACAGAATACACATTCACAATAAGTAACAACTTCCTTGCTGTGGGAAATGACTTAGCCAAGAGTTAACATTCCTGAATTATCTCAATTTCTTCAAGCTTTCTTAATAGCCAAATAGTATTTCCTACTAGTGCTCCAAGACTAAGTGGAATATAGTGTGAGGCCATATAAAGGTTATTTATTAAGATCAATCCACTCACTTTAAGGATTCACAGATTATAGTCCCTTTCCTACTTTATACTAAAAGAAGTATAGTATGCCCGCAAATCCTTTAAGATTTGAGAAAGAAGACACACCAACTATTGAGCCTCAGCACAAAATGCTTTCTCTTTTCTCTCTCTCATTACTCGTAGGTTGACAAAGGGACTCGACTCATAGTAGACATCCCTGCTATTCCAAGGATATGTGAGGGAAGACAACAAAATTGTTGGTGATACTTGCAAAACAGCATTTACAGCCTCTCTCAGAAGGAGACAGCAGAAATTATTTTGAAACATCTCGAGTCATGTTATCTACACTGAGGTGGCCACAGGGTTAGGACAGATATTGCTTTCTTCTCACTGAGCTCACATGGTACTTTCAGAAAACTTCCAGGACGAGGAAAATACCGAGGGTAAACCTGAGGATGGAGGGACCTCCATAACATTTCCTTTAATAGTGGATTCAACTGATCTGATATTACTCGTACAGCAGGTGCTACATCAGGAACCTCCATACTACATGTGAAAATTAGGTGAGGAAAAGACAGTTATAGGAGTGACTTCATTTTCATTTATCTAATTCGTGACAGATATAACCAAAGTTATAAAACTTGGTTAAAAGCTAGTTGTAAAAGCTGTAGCTAGGAGATCTGGAACAGCAGAGTCAGGAAAAAAAAAAAGAAGAAGAAGAAGAAGCATTTAACCTTTCTCTCAAATGACCAATTAGTACTCCTCTTGGTGAACATTATTTCATGCTGTTTAGGTTATAATTAGGATTGCAATACAGATATGTCACTGAATCAGGTTTCCAAATATTGTATTACTTTTGCTTTTATTTGGTTGACTTTTTAAGAGAATGTGGGAGATGCCAGTGAGTTTTACTCACTTAAAAGCAACACCCAACAATAATTGCAAGAGCTGAGGCTCATGACCCTTAGCTCTCTTTTCCTGGAGAAGATTTTCTTGCCATAATTTTGCCCAAATGACAGCAATATTTCTTTTCTGTCTGTCTATACAGAAGTACAAAACTGGTGTTGAGGCAGCAATCAACACCTTTCAGATAATATGTCATATCTTGACTGAATGTAGGAGTTACATTGAAAATAGATTTTTTTAAAAATATATATCTCTAACGACCCTTTTTAAATGAAAGCCTAAGAACATAACTCAGACGCCACTTTGAGCAATTATAGTGCTGCCTTTTTACATGTGGTATTTAAAAGAAACAAGGAGCTCAAGAAGTGGTAAGATAAAGCCCAGACATATAGCAGTGTCTGATGTGCAAATCTGTAGCAATACCACAATGCAATTTCCCCCCAGCTCTTATGCTATGCACTGTAATATCACTATTCACTGGAATAAAAATTAGTAACTTGGAATAATGGGGGGAATAAAGAACTATTCAACACGAAAAATGGCAAGAGTTCCTGCAAAGCAGAAACAAGAAAAGAGCATTAAAGTAACTGCGGTCTCCACAGCCTTATAAAGGTACTAAATAATATCTTCCTTCACCATTCACATTGCTTCAGATCTCTTTCTGTACAAATATACATTAGTAACCTGTAGATTACTAGATTCAAAAAGCATCACCGAAGTCAGAAAGACAACCAATAGAACCAGAAGTCAGTTTACACCCAATTACTTTTAGAACTGAACCCACATGGGGTAAATTTCAGTACAGACCTCTCTTCCACCACTTCCTTTTGTAAGGTCTTCCACAGCAGGAGCAACTTTTAAGGAAATGACCAACGTCAGGCAAACTAGAGGAATGACTTAGGGTTCTTGTTGCCATATTGAGAACATCTGTTTTCATCCATATTTAATTAAAATAAAGCATATAATTGAATACTTGATCAGTTCCTTAAAGAGACCTCCAACTGTACAGACCAATACCGAATTCCTTCCCTGGATTCGTTCTCCATTAACCAGCAGGTACAAATCAGCCAGCTGTACAACCAGAACAAATCCTGGAACAAAGCCCTCTTTTCATTAACTTGTAATCATTATATACACGGACTTTCAGTACACAATGGGAAGCAGAGGCATTCCTTGCAGTACAGCCTTAAACTAAAAAATTCAAACAGTATGCAGAAATTTATTTGTGACACTGCATCCTACCAGTTTCTTCAACACAACCCATTGACTCTATATTCCTGATCGTTTTTTCAATGAAAGTGTCTTGCACTATGCAGTGTGTAACAATTGCAGGAAAAAATGACTGTGAAAGGAATAGCCTTGTTAGGTCTAGAGAAAAACAAAGAGTTCTGGAGGCTTATGAAGTTCACTATCCATTTTTAATTTATACGGAATAATGACAGAGCTAACTCTCTGCTTTTCTTTTTCTTTATTTCAGGTGCCAAGGGAATGTTTCAAGCAACTAGTACAAAAACAGAGTGTGGTTAATGTCTTGGTATGAAAGTATGTGTTTATATTTTGAACACTATCATTGACCCTCTACATGAATATCAAAAATAGGACATGTCTCTCTATGACTAAGTATTTTATATATTGCAACTTGTTAAAATTCTACACTTTTTCTCCTATATTATTGAAAAATAAATAGAACTTCCTTCCCAGAAAACTTATGAAAGCAACTTGCTCTCTAGAAATATCATCAGTGGAAATCCAAGTCCCAAACAACTATGGAAAGATGTGAATATTTGGAAGTTGCACTACATTTACATGTTCTTAATAGCAGTGAACCAAAATACTTGACTGGTAGATTGTCAGCCTCTTGTACTCTACCCTTTGTTAGTTTTTGTGATTTAAAAAAGTTCTGGTTCCTAAACCTAAAAAAAAAAAAACTGTGGACACAACTCAGGGAATTAACTTCATAGAGCAGCAAACCAAGACTTAATCCTTGCAGCAGCAGTGATTTCATCCAGAAAATACACATATACTTGAAAAATATCCTATTTCAGTTTCCTAAAACTCCTTCACATCAAGGCATATAGATTTGACTAAAATGGCTACATCTATCTTTAATGCTAAATACATGGGGAAATTACTTTAGTGCTTGAATTCATCTCAAACACGGGAAAAATAATAATAGGCACACTGTGTAGCAGATTAACTTGATGAACGTTAACTGGAGAGCACTAACAAGAGAATGACTAATTATACGTAACTCACTGGTGAGAGTTTTGGTCTCTAGTTACCCACTGCCCTCAATGAAGAGCAATTCTGTTCAAGTTAGTCAAACTGAAAGGGGTGAAATTGTTGCAAGATCAATACCCAGGTCAAGAACTAATGAAATATAGGGAGAGTTTTCGTAGGGTCTTTTTGTTGTTCTTAAAAAATAAGGTCAGAAGGGGAAAGGGTAGTGGTTTATTGCAGACATTTAAAAGTTGGCTCAAGTTCAGGCCTTCTTTCTCCATAAAACAGCAATAGAAAAAATGATGTCTCTTAGAAACATAACATTTTTCATGTGTTGTTTGCATGGGTTCTTGCAAAGAAGCTTTTGTTGTTGCTTGGGTCTGGGGAAACAGTAGGGGGAGGAGACCGAGAAGGTTTCTGCTTTTGTTTCTGACTAGAGACAAAATCATCTCTTAACAGTTTAGAATGTAAAATGCACTTGAAGATAATGTAGCCTAGCCTAAGGATTTAAGAACATTTATTGAAAAATCTTTGATTTCTTTGTATAAAAGAAAGACCATACATTACACTCCAGTCATGCTATCTGGTTCTTGTAATTTTATGTATTTATTTATTGAATCAATTAGATGTTTTTATCTGGCTTGAGAACAGAAAACTGGGTCATTTAACTAGCTAGGTGCATTCAGCACACTGCTTGCAGGACTGGTCCTGCCCCAAAACAAAGCAAACTCCTGAAATGGGAAGAAAAAAGCCATCCCCCACACCCCCAGTAAAAATAAATAAATAAACTCACTCTTAAATCAGTTCGGCTCTGTGCCTGGCCTAGCAGAAGATGGGAAAGCCACCCCCAGGGGGCAAGGAACCCTGGGCAGGACAAGGCAGCCATGGAAATCACAAGGGAAGGGCTCAGCCAAGAACAGTCCCTTCCAGTTCTGAAAGCAGCATTCCTCTTTCCCGTCCCAAAACTTTCCCAGCTTCTCTTTTCAGTGTCATGCTCTTTGGTAATGGTGTGTGGCATCCTTTTGAATAAGGCCTTGGTTCATCAAGGTGCATGTGTAAGTTCAAAAGACTCCTGCTGGCTTTTCGAGGGCTTTTCCGTACCTCATGGTTGTATACCTGCAGGGGTAACTTAAGGCCAAGCTTATAAAGCTTTGGTTGGAAGCCAATTAACAATATCCAGCACCTAAAGTAGAGTTCAAAAACAAAATTGGTCCCACACCTTGTCATTTTCCCATAATGCTGAAACAGGCACACAGAAAATGATTCCATTTCTCCTTTCACCAGTTTTATCCTTGTGGATACTTCACATTTATGCATGTATGCTATTTACCAGGCTCAGAAAGAAACTGCCAACTGACTCTACAATACTCCTGGTTTGGAGCTGGCCCAACCATCTGTCTTCTCAGCTCACGGGTGTTTCAGGGTCTGCTCACACGGCTTTACAGCTCCAGCAGGATAGGGATCCTCAGAGGATAAGCCAGACTGAAATTGTACCACAGGCAAGATGACCAGGCAGAGAGAGTGCTCCTGCCAAGGAAATAAAAAAAAAAATAAAAAAAAAGGAAAAAAAGGTCCAGAGCCAAAGCAAAAGAGGGAAGACTATAGAGGCCACTGGGACCTACCACCCTCGCTGCTGCACAGGGATGGGAGGAGACACTGGAGTAGCTGCAGCCCCAGGAAAGGCAGCACCCAGGGCCCTTCGCTGCCACCAGAGAAGGGGCCAAGGCTATTTTCTGCCCTGTCCCAAAAACTTCTCTGAGCCTTTCCTTGCCAAAAGTGACTGCCTGCTTTTCTCTGCCTGTACAAGGCAGTGTTCACTGTATCTACCTTGTTGGAGTAATTCATATCCATAAGGCATATTAGCCCTGGGGTACCAGCCTTACCAGCATTCCAGGGGAAAGTGCAACACATTACTCACACCTCAACAGGTAGTTTTTGATAGGAATTTTATTTTAAGTATTTTTATGTCCTCACAATGATATACTCGTAGAGACAATAAAAAACAAAATTAAAAAAATGGGTTTTTTATTAAAAAGAAAAAATACCCTTATAAGCATAGAAGAAATCACTCTCTGCCTATAACAACAAGTAAACAAAGAAAACAAACCCATCACCTAAAGCTGACCTACGAGGTTTGCCTGTAGCATTAAGCATTACTTATTGCTAACGTGCATCATGCAATCAAATATACTCACTACATTGAAGAATAACGAACAAAACCAGAAGGGAAATGAAATTCTCACCGTGGGCTTTACACCTTTCACCAAGCACTAACCAGCAGGCAGGGAAGCAGGTGACCCCTGGGGCCGCCCCGCTCACCGCAGCACCCGCGTCCTGGAAAGGCCAGCGCCGTGCCGAGCAGCAGGGCAGTGACGGCTGTGCCAACAGGCCTGAGCAGAGCGTGGACAGCAGTCCCCAGCGCATCATCATCCATCTCCAAAGACTTTAGCAGACTATGCAACTCACTGTGGAGTTAACTCAGTGGAAATAAGTATCGAACGGCCCATCTGCCTGAAGGCCTATCCTTACTTATAAGTAAGGTGCTGTCTGCCAATACCTCCATTCACCACAATGCAGCTCCCCACAGATGTTCCAAACCTTCCTGAAAAGTCTCACTTCATTCTCACATCCTCTACCTGCTGCTTCATTTTCTGATTTTGAAAGACACAAAACATGAAATCCAAAAGTTGAATTTTCACTTCAAAAACTTTGACTTTGCATCAAGGCTGAATATGTAGAAGGTGGCTAGAGACAGGCAAACATCCCTTCCATATGAACCTGTGTAAGTATTCCTGGAGATGCTCTTGTGTTTACCTTCCTATGTCTGCATAAGTGACCTAACAAAACAGGCAATACTTTTATCATGGCAAGCCTGGTATCACACAATTTTACTCAAATAGAGAATTGCTGGTATGTATGTTCTCACAGCAGCCCTGACCCATGCATGCTCGGTTGGCAGATTCAGGATTTCAACTGTCCAGCTGTGAGACTTGTGCCTGTGTCACTACACAAGCCAGGCTGGCACAAACCAGCGCATGGGCATGGGTGGCAGGCAGCTCAATGCACCCAGCACAAGCCCCACAACCCAAAACCAGTGAGTGGTAATGCAGATGCAGGGACAGACTTCCTCATTGCACAGGTGCCTTCATCTCCATTATCACCACCTTCATCTGTAAAAACAAGGGGGTCACCATCTTGCGCTACCAGGAACTGCAGACCCTTTCCAAAAAAGTGAGAAGGGAGGCATATATTTATTGTGCCACTCATATATACAGCAGGTGAAAAGCCATTAAAATGTTTGCTCCTGGCTACTCCACAGAGAAGCAAAGCTCTCTTACCTCCATGAACCCAAATCTTTGGGTTCACTAGGCTCATACTTCCCAGACAACTGCCTCTGGACTGCTGTATCATGCATGAGGAAAAGAAGGTGGAAACCACGGTGTACATCTACCAAAATATTGCTGTATTCATTTTGGGTATTCACAAACTGTCAAAACATTTTGAAATAAAGTATTTGAAGGTCCTGGTATGTAAAAATTGTTATTGAGGAAAAAGGAAAAAAAAATCAATTTAAGTTACAAATTAAAATTATAATAAAAACCACTCTGGAGTTACTCACCTATTACATTTTGTACAACCCCATAATTTATGGTAGTCCTACAGCTTGCTTGTTCTGTTACAACCCAGCAGGCTTTTTAAACATGCTTCAGAGTAATTGCTCTATGTTGTATATATCACACTAAAAATGTCACTCTAAATAACAAGCGAGAACTTAGAGGAGAACTCCTGACAGATCCTGCCTACATTGACTCTTCAGAGGCCATAGATTTCATGAGTGACTTCATAGCTGCATTTTTTTTTTATAGGGAAGAAAGGAGATTATTTTTCTCCTACAGCAGTGATAGGAGGTTGTTCTTGTTATCAAGAAGCATTATCTTACTGCAGAGCTCGCTCTTCTCATTTTCATTTATATGGGAGATTGATTAACACTTAGCTAATTGGCACATGCAAATAGAGATCAACTGAATTTGTTTTTTCCCCACAACTCAACAACAATAATTTAAATACTTATTTAGATTAAATCTGTTAATAGTTCTGAAGGCAATAATCTAAAATAGCAAAATATATTTATCTCTCGGAAATTACTAATTAACATTATTACTAAAAAAGTACAAACAGCAAAGTCCAGGTTCCCAATATTTGGGTCAGATCTCTTACGTAAGAGAAAACAGAAGGTAGGTTCTCTTCTAGAAGAAGTCAAATATTTAGAGGCTAACAAGAGACACAATCACAGCTGAAGGTCCCAAGAATGCCAACAGCATACACACGCAAGGTAATGAAGCAGGTAAGGTGGTGGCCTGACTTCTGAATTCCCACGCTAAATGGGGAAAGGAAAAGGTTTTAAAGGACTGCAGTAAGATTAAATGTGACATGCAAAGAAGCTAAGACATGAAGTCAGCACATGTAAGTTACACTAACATCTACCAGTTGTGTTCCCCCCGCCCTCCCAGTCCTTTTTTCTTTTTTTTTTCCTGCTAGCCTAGATTTCAGACAGCAGATGAGAATAACTGAGTAGAAATTAAAAAAAAAAAAAAAAAAAAAAAAAAGTAGACTTTACCAATTCCCTATTTTGAGCTTTAGTACAGCTGGTATGCAAACACTACGTATGCCCTGACAAAGTTTGATGAGAAATGGCAGCATTTCTCTGGAACAGATTGGTTTAGAAGGTGTTGTTACCTCTTCAAATCAGACTACTTCACATTTAGTGGCAAACATGAGACTTCGGAAACAGAATCAACGCCTGAAACAACGAAGTACAACCTGACAGGATTTCCACCTCAACACGACTCAACTGGGCGCTTTGTTTTTTTCCTCCCTCTGCCTCCTTTCATTTCACTTCTGGAGCAGGAGCAGGTGGTTCAATGTGGATGTTCAGAGCGCCAACATTACAAGTGTGCAGAGACCTCACAGAAGCAACTGTGTGTGTGGCTTGACTGATTTTATGACTTGGCAAAGAACATAGTCTGACATAGGAATTGCTCACAAAAAAAACTTCTTTTTGCTCTCTTCCTACAGTATTATCGGAGGAGGGGAGAGTGGAGGGGGCCACACGCATGTAAATAGTTTAGTTTAAATATTTACTGTCTCACATAACCAAAGTAGCTCAAACTATGTGTGTTCTGTTGAAAAGGTTTAAAGTTTTTCTTGCTCTTTCCAAGATCTGTATTACATTTATGATATGTATTTACCTATTTTAGGGAGGCTTTTCACGAAAGCACCAAGCAATAGTGCATAACCAACTCTGCCCAAGAGATCGAGATATGAGAATTCAAAGCAAGTACAGAAAATCTACAACAACTGGTAGGGCTGCAGCAAGTAATACAAACTAAGGGCTAAATTACCTCTGAAGGTCTCTGATAATAGTTATTGTATTTCCAAGTTTTCAAAGGGCGCTTCCTACAAAAGTTCAGCACAGCATCCCAAAGACTTAGCTGAGTTTATCCACCAGCAGACAGCAAGTATAATGAAACAATCATGGATCTCAGCTCAGTTTATTTAGTCTCACACTTTTTCACACCTCAGGTCCCTCCTCAAACCCTAGTAAGCAGCAGCAAAGCCGCTAAAATTACGCTTCCTTTTAGGCCAGCAGGATTGAAGCTCCAGAACTCAGCCACAGGGTTCCTGGCACACACCACTATGAAAATTGCCTTCTCTGTTCATCAGTGCAAATATACATTGCACATCATCTGGAGCACCCTTCATCACAGTGAGTGGAAACATCTCCTTGTTCTCAAGGCAGGGATAATTTCTCACCCTCTCTACCCAGAGATGGAAACTTCTCAGAAAACTAGAAGAAGGCAGGGGGAAACTCCGGGAGTTTGTCCATGTTCCCAGCTTCATGTCTCATGCTTATCTGGATGTCCAGGTTATTTTCAACTTGAACATACGGCCATTTGGTGCAAGGGAAGAAAATGGATTAGTGCTTCTTAATTCACTTGGACAAGAATTAGTCTTGTCACAGCCATGCAGGACTCCATCCACTCTCCTTTCAGCAGGGCATGCTAGCCCATGAAGTGCTTTCTGTGGCACGCACCTTGCTCTTAACACTCAAGATACCACCGTGCCATCAAGCAGTCTTTATACCATCCCACTAAAATCAAGGGACAAATGTCCAACACAACCTCCTTGGAGTTAGTGTTAGTAGCTAATCAGATCGTTCACGTGACAATGAGGTTTTTGTATTTGTGTGTACACTTGGGACTAGAGACTGCTGGTTACCGTTGATGCGGCTAAGTGGGATGCTGTGACAGCTCCCAAGCAGAGAACTTCGAGCAATCCTTAGGCTCCTTTGTTTTAAAATCTGCTCTGTCAAGCCACAGTTAATCACCCTGTGGCAGGCATCCAAAGAAACACAGCCCAGAATTCATGTGCTCTTCCAGATGTACCCCTAGATGCTGTCTCTTGGCCCACATTGGAGCCCCATTCCCTTGGAAATTGCTCAGCGTAGACTTGGAAAAAGTGATTGGAGGCAGAATGAATGATAAATCAGAAAAACCCATCAATGCCATGTGATCTCTGAAGATGGATTACCTTGGCTCACATCCTTTTGCATACTCAAAGAGTAGTTACCTACACAGCCACATGCATAGTATGCTACTGTACAGAGTTCATTACATACCAAGTAAAAAGAGAGGGGAAAAGAGGAAGAGGTGTAACCAACGACCCACAGATAAATGATAACAGTGATACAGAGGGTCAAGATCCCACTCAGCCTGTGCGCACAATCAACAGCCTCGGTTCAACTTAAACGTTTAAGTTACAGGCATATAGAACAGTTCATGAGAAAGTTAACTCCATGCCAATTAACTTGAAAGGATTCCCAGGAATGCAAAAGCAAATATGCACACTCCCTCTTACAGAGTCGTTTTTTAAAGAGCTTTAACTAAAAAGTCAGTGTGTGTCAAAAAATATTAAGTTATATAATACTGCAGCATTTTGCTTGCCAGATATTTAGTATGCCAAGTGTCTATAATATTACTTCATGCTTTCCTAAATGTTATTATGACTGCAATAACTCATCATGAGTGAGACAGCAGTAAATTTTTTCCTGTTTTATTTTCACTTTCCATTTTATTCTACAACTGCTATGAACATGGATATGTTTGGTTAAAATACTGAAACTATGACAACTTACATTATGCGTGCTTGTTTTGCTATATCCAGACTAAGCTAGTCTTCAAGGAGCTGAACACTTGAGCTTTCATTCAATCAAATCTCTCATAAGCCTGCACCACTAACTTCATTACACATAACCTTGTATAAACCTTTGCACCCCTATATCCCTTGAACAAGCATACATTGAATCAACAACCTTTTTGAGGAGCCAACTCCACAAGGACCTCTGTTTCACAAGCACCCATTAGCACATCTGTGAGTTTTCACAGCAGCAGTCCAAGACCATACATTGTCTTCAATGTCTTCAACAATGCAGCAAGAATAGTATCCTAAACGAATGTCCTTTCCTCCAGCATAAATGTAAGATAGTCAATTGGATATTAAAGACATACAAAAAACTGGCACAACGGTACTAAATTTTAGAAAAGCTGTGCTCTAATAACTAAGAAATTATGTGCAAACCAGCTTTTGCATATGCAAATACAGGATTATATCTTAGTCATATTTTGTTCTTCAAAAACATATAGAACTACCTGCAATTCTGCACACTGTATCAGGCAGGAAGTCAGCTATACAGAATTATTCTATGCATTTATGAGCATCCACTGCATTTTTAATTGCACTTCGTATGTGCTTTGCAACATCCAAATTGAAGATTTCCCGTATTTTTGAGAAAAGATGACTGTGGACTGGCTAGGCAGCAGCAAAGGAAACAAACAAAACCAACAACATGCTCTGTCCTAGAAGGCAGAAGTCGATAACCATAAATAGCTGCGGCACAGACACCAAACCCCAAGCAGTTAGCAGGATGATCACCCAATAAGTCATGCTCTTTAAACCTGGTCATAATTTATGTCTGTTTTTCTGGGAACCTGAATACTGTGGCTGCATTTTAGCTCTCATTAACTGCTATAAATTAAATGGATAAATGGATGGTTAAGTAACTTACTAGAAGCCATTGGGGCCACTAACCAGATATCAGGGTTTGTAACCTCTTCTGTGCCACAGGGAATACAATATTAAATAACGTTTTTATTATCTCCTTCTTGTTAGATATTTATTCAGCTTTAAAGCAGTGGTATTCTAAAGGCTGACAGAAAGCCAAAAAGCACAGCCAGAGCCAGCTGCATTCAATCCACATATAGAAAATATACAGACTTAAATTCAATTGATTTCTCAAATATTTATAAGCTTCCTTCCAGGGTGTATCAGATAATTAGATATTCCATATTTGTTTTTTAATAGGGAACCCAGGACATGTGAAGCGATAGCCTTCTACAGAAATAAATACATCATTAACCAAATTTTGCTTTCAAGCTATCAAAAAGCAGGAGAAAGCTAGAGATTAAAAAGGTGGAAATTCCTATTAGCAGCACTTTAGCAGCTGGTAAAGCAGTGGCTGCAAGTGAGTCTGCACAGCCTGGGCGAAGGATGCATTTGCCTCTGGGAAGCAACAACACTCCTGCATCGTGGGGTGCGCTCTGGGGTCAACAGTCACCCCAGGGTGACGTTCCTTTATGGACGGTGCTCGGAATTGGCTTGGAAGGACTCAAAGCTTGTCTGCTTAAAGAAAAGCCTGGATATTTGGACAGCCATTAACCAGAAATGGAGCTGGTGTGAAATTGAAGAGGGAAATACTTAATGAAAATAGACACCTAATTTCGTGCTATTTTTCTCCGTTAAAAAAATGCATGTTTTTGTACAATTCTCTGACTTTTAAATTAAAAAAAAAATCATGTTACATGAAAATTCCAGGAATGTCATTATGGGAAACCGCATCCGGGTTATTGGTACATGTATTACTCTTAGCAGTCTAACTCATGAACTGAGATGCAAATACAACCACAAATGATACACCATAGAGCCACACAACTTAACCTACCAACTCGCATCTCATCCCACAACTATTTGTGATGCTGCTTGCAAAGCTGAGAATCCTCACCCGCACAGCCAACTTGTCTCCATGAAAATGACCTCTCACTTCAAAGAGCACAGTATTGGAAGGAAAATGCCAGCAACAGCCATCCAAAAGGAAAAACAATAGAAACAACTTCTAAAGAGAGATCCCCACCTAAAATACCACATTCTTTGATGTATACACATTGCATACTGAGCCAGTGACTGAGCAGCTGAATACGCAGCATTTCTTTTTAGTTTCTCTTGGTTGCATGCTTATAAAGAAAAGCCTGAAAACCGTGACCTTAGAACAGGGCGAGAAACCTACTCAAACTACAAATGGAAAAGCAGAAGTTTCTTCCAAACCGAATAATATCTCCTAATATCTCCTGGTATGATGGTTCTAACCAAACCTCTGCATAGTTACACTGGTTAGGATTTATTTCATTTAAAAATTTAATTCTGTCCCTCCATTACCCCCCCTTTTTTTTTGAATGTCTTTATGGAAACATTCTCCTAGAAAGAAGGCCACAGCTATCATCTGGCAGAATATGAATGGAAGTCTACCTACAAGACAGCTGCAGAGCTAATCAAATGTTGCATATGAGAACTGCTAAAACCCTGATTAATGAGGAAGCCACTTGCAGTTCACAAAACCAGCAGCTTGTTGAACCGGCATGTAAACACTTAATGGAGCACATCCTTTTTGCAAAAGCAACTCATATTACCATAAACAAAAACTTGCAAACACAGCCTGAGAAAATGCATAAACATTGTCCAATTTTCCCTGAAGTCAGATATTCTCACCCAAAACATATTACCTTTATAGATCATTGCGTTAGATTCATTCTGTGTTTTAATGTCTAGCATACCTGAATTTTATAGGAAGGAAAAAAAAAATCACAAAGCAACTTCCCTTTTGCATGTCTTTTGCATGAAATAGAAGATAATTAGAGGAAGTTAGTTGACTCATTCTAGCAAAAATCAGATGCTTCAAAGTAGGAGTCAGTTTGAACCTAAGCAGACCAAAACCAAAACTCCCATAAACGTAGGTTTTGCATGTTTATTTTAATAGACAGTTTTATCCTACCCACTTGCACTTCTCTGCCAGCAGTATCTGCAATCAAAGCATGCCTTCATACAGCCAAACCACTCTGTTTTCAAACTCAAAACACCGATGCATCTGTGTTTTCGGATTACAGAGAAGAAAATGCATCATACCCATCTCTGCATAAGAATTGACTTTGGACACTGGAACAGCCAAAGGTTAGAGGTATATTGTTAAAGTGTTAATTTTTTTTTTCCCGGAGAAGAAAAAAAGTTTATTATACCACTGAGTGTATAAGGCAGTCTATTTTTCTGGAAGACAGCTCCAAGGAAACAGATTTTCCCAAAGAAAGAACTAATGAATCATATGAACGCTATTCCTATATTGCCTCCATCTACAACAAGCTGACTGCACATGAACTCAGCATGTGGAGCAGGGCATCAGTCGTGCATCATATTTTTCACTTTGTGCTGCCTGTGTTACCAGCTCAAGTTTCCTCCGAAGTTTCTTTCTGCAGTAAGGCAGAAGAATGTTAAAAAGTTTCAACTTCAACTCCTGAAAGCTGCTTAGCAGAAATTAATGTTATCTTGGTGTATAGTGTGATTAAGTCCCAAATATCTTTTCAGATGGTGAGCGTTTATCATTTCGTACTTCAATCACAGCTGAAAGAGTTAGCCCCAAGCTAAAAAGGGAGCAGTCATATCAGCAAGAAAATGATCCAGAAACATCTTAGACAAATATCTTAATGAGTAAATTTTTTTCCTCCCTCACTTTAGAAACAGAGATATGAAGTTAGCCAGATCCTCATTAAAGATTTATTTGTGGAGAAGGAGATGAAGAGAAGGGCTGAGAGAGCAGAGTTGCAGCAATTTTCAAGCAAACTTCCAGCAACAGATAGCCTAAAAACATCATTCTTATCCCACATATAGAGCAGAAGTGCTAGGTCTGTGTTCTAGCACCAATTCTACACCTGCCACCGAAGACCACACTCAATTTCATAGCCATTAGCAGGGTTTCCATGTTAGCCCATATATTTCCAACAGGGCACAAATACTCAATATCTTGACCTAAGCAGGAAGCAACTCTTAAGTTTACTGTAAATGCCATGCCCGAATTTCTCCTACATAAGTGCATCCTTAAAAGTTCTGACATCAGGGATGTGGGAATAGATATAAAATAAGGGAAAATCTGCTTTGTAAGTAATGTTTTGGTTGAAGAGTTCAAGAACACTAGAAAACCACCATAGCAAAACATGCTGTACTCGGCAAAGAGCGTGCCAGTGGAGAGCAGCCAAAATGCTTCACCTATTGATTTGTTCCCAATGAACAGAAGTTTCCAGCCTGCTGCTCACTCCAGTTTCACAATCCCTCCTTCAAAAACATCACTTTTCAGCTTGTTTAATTAACTAGCCTTATAGACACTTGGAATCATTCTTAATGTCACATAGGTGGGAAAACTTCAAAATAATGCTGCTTTTGTTTTTAGGTTCTTGTTATATAGAGACTATTTAAATTCTTTGTCTAAGCCTTGTGGCACATTTTGCGCTGGCAATAGCTGAACGCATATGAAATGCACAATTACATAAATTGTGGTCAAAGACTTCCTGATACCAAGAGCTACGAGACTGTGGAATATGGAAGGAAGTGGAGGAGACTGTCATGTGAGACCTTTAAACTGTGTACTATGAGCAGAAAGGCAGACAGCAACTGCACAACTATTTCTTATAGCAGCTACTTCCAGAATTTGGAGATCGTCATGGCTACTCTCAATAGAAAGGCCAATTAAATGCTGTAAAATCCAACAAAAGACTATATAAATCTATTTGTATGGTTTCCTCAGTCTTTAATAGGTTTTTGCAGCACAGGAACCAGATGTACTTTTATTGAACTGGGACCTTAAATATGGTGTAATCCATATGGTCAAAATAACTAAGTAATAATGGTGAATTTACTAAGGGACCATAACAATTATGGGATATTTCTCTTTATGACATATAAGAGAAAGTTAACCACAAATGTCATTTACAAACTATTATTTTCATATATGGAATAAACTGCATACTAAATGGCAGTGGGACCTCACTGGCTGAAAAAAAAACACTATGTTTCAGTTAAAAAAAAAAAAAAAAAAGTGCTTTAATATTGCTGGATCCTGTTTTTCTCCCAATTGAGTAGCAAGGAAGAGACCTCCCTCCAAGCACCAATCCCCTTCCTGTAAAGGGGAAGAGAAAGAAATCCTCGGCTCCCAAGCATCATTTCTCCCTGAGGCTGGACCTTGAGGAACTGCCATGCAATGGTGGAGAACTGCAGTCCAGAATGCAGGACCTTGAGGCTCCCAGGTTTCAGAGTAAAGGCTAGAAATTTGTTAACCATATCTGGAAAATCTGCACTTTGAGCTGCCCTTCTGAGCTGCTAGTAGACTGCTGAAAATCTACCCTTGCACTCACACGGTCAATGCAGAAGTGAGCATGCTAGCAAAATAGTATTTGGGTTTTCATTCCTTCACATATTTAATACAAGTAACTCACCAATATATGCTTCGCTCCTTATCAGACTCCTGCCCTTGAAACTGCCCCAAATAGACATTACCAGAAAAGGTGAGCTGGGGAAAACCTCAGCCCTGCCATTACTTTCTAGATTATGATTATTTGTTGCATAAAGAACTGTTTGGGTAAATACTATCTATGATTTTATGCACTCATTCCAGTTAATGGTACTTTCTAAGCAGGTTTCTTCTGATTCAGAAGAACTTCTAATTCTAAAGGAATAAGGCACCTTCTAAATATAACTGCACCATCGTTTTCTTCTGATATGGACCAAAACATGACCATTAAAGCATGAGACTAAGAGTAGCAGGGTTTCCAGAAAGCTAACCAACCTCTTCCTTTGTAGGATACCCCTGTAATTAGCACGGATTTCTCACATTTCCCAAGATCTGTCCTAATTCACAAAGGTTTTCAGCTTGCTTTTCAAATAGCTGCTAAATACTTCCAAGTTTTGTTGTTGTTGTTTTTGCCTTTCATGGAAAACAGCAGCAGGGAATATGCACATATCAGATCAGATTTGGCTTTCTGAGATACATTCAGCAAAAGTCTGTCTGAATATTATTTGGCAATTTAAAATGAATTCAGAATAAAATTTTAAAAATATATATTTTGCTGTGGAACAAGGTGCAAGTCAAATTTCTTGGGGGCTTTTGAAATATTCAAATGTAGACCCCAAAGTATCTTAGGCTATTCTCTTCAAGATCATTCTACTCTCTTTGCCTTTCCTTGGCTTGGGTATCAACAGGAGATTTTTCTCTCTACAAATAGATAGGTTTTTTACAATGACTGGTATATTTTGACAGGAGAATACTTGCAACACCTTTTTTCACTTGTAGTTGCATGAGTGGATAACTATAATCTCTAGGTGCACTTACAGCAAAAGTGCAAGCAGAGAATTTACAGGAGGGGAGGTGTGCCCCGTTCCCTAGTCAGTTCACTCCCAGCAATGACTGATAGTAGCTCAGGTAGCCAAATTATCCAAACAGACACAATTAGACAAGGCTTTAGGGTCCCTAAAACATTGTCTACTTTACCTGCAGTTTCTCATAAGCCATTTTATTTCCAAAAAAAAAAAAAGTTTGGGTTCCAGGTTTTCCTATTCTTGCTGATTGTGTGATATGCTTTCCTCTTTGCAGAGACCAATATTCACTAGAAGTTCATAGAATAGAGGAAAAAAAAAAAAAAGGATAGTGACATTTCTTTTTACTTTAGTTTCATTACATGAAGTGACTGAACCAAGAAGAATGGCAAGAGGAGATCTACAGAGTTTCTAACCAGGTTCTTCTCTAGTGCATAAGCAGTATTCCCCTTGAAAAACTAAGTTTAAAGCACATACAATTCCAGAAAAGGAAATGAGGAAATTACGATGATTAAAGTTCTCTATTTGACCATAGAACCTAGAAAGCAGGGATAGTAGCCAAGGTGCATCCCCCTGCAAGTCCACCTTGGCCTTGCTTCAGCAGAAACCAGACAGCCATGAGATGGAGCCAGGTCCCCACACATTCCTAGAGGGCTGAGACTCCCACTGCACGTAATCATGACTTTTAAAGCACAGATGCACATCCACCATCCACCTCGTACAAGCTGTGGTGGCTTCCAACTGTTCGTCAACAAAAAGTTTATCATCTTGGCAACTTGTCTGGCTCCAGTTTAAGAAAGGAGCCTGCAGGTGAAAGGCTCCGTACTCCATCACCAATCACGTGCCACCTGCTCTTGCCAACATCCATATATTTAATTGCATAGGATTCGCAAACAAGAGCTTGCTTCTCTGTCACCATTCAAAAATCAATTCTGCACAGAGTAACTAGACCTTATAAAGAACAGCTAATAATTAATTACACTCCGATGGTCTTCCAGCCAGTTCCCATACATCACGGGCTGTTGGATGCTTTTAATCAAAGTGCTTCATTATCATACAGCAATGCATCACGATGTATTTTTTTCTTAAATAAAGGATGACATCTTTTATAGCGTTAACCTTAAACTTCCCAGCCACACATCTTACCAGGCAAGAAGTGTCAGAACACAAACAGGTTTGATAACGAGCTATTCTTCCATTAGTAACTGAGATCCAAATTCTTTGAAAAAAAATAATAAAATAATAATAATTTAAAAAGTAATGGATATCATAACACATTTCTCCACCAGGACAGTCACATACGTTAGCTGTTAGCAGTTTTAAGCTTTCCCCCCTCCCCCTTCTTTTTCTTATCTAGTCAGTCTAGTTACCTTTCCATCAGCAAGGAGGGTTGCTACCTCCCTAGCCTGTATGTTATTGTCTGTAACTGTGGTGCTTGCTATTGAGAAACTGATTTTGCTGTTGAGTTGGTCTGTACATGTGCAGCACCCATGCATTTCTGAATATTCATACCCCAGATTGCTACTCTGATCAGCAGATACTGAGAAATTCCAGACAAATAGCCACAGTTTTCAAATTCTTCCCAGATATTTTCCCAGAAAGCAAACAAGAAACACAGCTTGGAAAACCTAGATAAGACAAGCCCATCATGAAGCAAAAATCATGTCTACTTACATATACCATTTAATTCTTCCTTTTCTTCTTTTAAATAGCCCAGAATCCTTTCTGAACATTTTTAATATAAAGGATTGCCAACCTCCTAAATAAAAAAATATTGTCCTGAATAAAGCAAGTCCTTCCACTTGCTTCTGCCTTCTCACAGGTTCATGTCTTCCCCAAAGGCTTGGCCTACAACTAAAAACTTTAGCCAATTGCTATAAGACTCATAACACTTTAAATGTTATTTTGTGCATAGTTGGCCTGTTTTGGG
Source organism: Tinamus guttatus (assembly GCF_000705375.1). Next base: position 224,820 of record NW_010581595.1, read on the forward strand.
GGGGTAATTACATATATAATTGCACCTTAAAGTGTTTTGAGACATAGTTACACATCTGCTAGCATTCTAATGGAAAAATCAACCAGGCAGAACCAAAATACATTTAGCCTCCCTATTTTTGACAGTGCGCAAAACATGTGAAATACAACTGGCCACATCCTCCTGGAACATGAGGAGTTTATTGTTCACTTCCACTTTAGGGCTTTTAACAAGAACACTTTTCATGGGAAAGAGCATGCAAACTACAGCTCTAAATATTCCAAAGAATTGAATAACATGGAAGGAAAGTCAGGTTTTAAGCTAGTCAGGTGTGACTTTGTTATAATAAAGCAAGTGATACAGAAATTACTCAGGTTCCTGCATCTTTCTGGAAGAGTGATGACCTGTACCTCACTTACACACCATACTACACTGGTTAAAAGTCATTCCTAAAAGCCAGCTTAGACTGAGGCTATGCACACCTGCCAGCTTCTTTTAGAGAAGCGGCCTCTATAACATGCTATATGTCAGTGACTGGCAGTAACTGCTGTGCTGTAGTGCTAGCATAGAGTCTAGTCTGTAACACAGTCACAGAGGCAGCCAGCAGTATAGAGCTATTGCAGCTGGGTCCTAAATGCAAAACATCATGGAGGCTGCGAAGAAACCATTACACTGTGTCACATAAAACTTTCTCTATGGCCATAGAAACATAAACCTTTGGCCCAATTGCCCTCAAAGGTTTTAGTAGGCACTTTGCCTAAGAACAGGTCTGCTTATAACTGCAATTTTAGGTCATTAACAAATAACAGTTTGATACAAGTGTAGAAGAGTAGACAGGAGCATAGACACATGGCTATTAAAGGTCTGAAAAACAAACTTGCTCCTTTTTTTTTTTTTTTTTTTTCTCCTCCTGTTTGCTCTATGAGCTAAGGAAATTATCCGTGCCCTTCTCACCAAAGGAGATACATCAAGAGTTGCAACTGTTTCTTTTGAACACAAACCCCTAAGAGCTCATCTTGCTTGTTTTCCCTCAAAGAGCAGTTGGGACATAGCTGGTGAAAGCACAGTATGTTCATTTATGGTGAACTATTGCATCTTTATCAGATCCCAGAATTTCATACACCTTAGAACTAGTTAGGTGTTAGTACAGGAGAAAGAGTCTTTACCTCAAATAATTATATGGAAATCAATGGACCAATTCAGCAGCTTTCACAAGCCAGAAAACACCATTCTAAGCTCCAAAGTGTGTTGAATAGTATAAGAAAAGCTCTCGTCTCCCATTTAACACACATCTAGGACTGAAGGGACAGATGCTAAAGGTTTGTGTAGCAATGCACCCAGCAGCTGGCACGCAGACCTTCATGCTTTGCTGCTTGTGGCACAAGAATGGCTATTCAGAGATTTCAAGAATGAACAAGACATAGCACACAAGCAGAAGTATTTTAAGGTAGCTTTCTACTCTCCTCTGGCCACCACAAAACACACTTTTAAAAATTTGTCCCTTTAGCACACAGATTGCTTTTATGCACGCATAAAAGAAAGATGAGGAAAATGTGTGTAACAGAGTCCAATGCTGATGTTATGACATAGATTCAGTGTGCTGAATACAAACACATACGTCTACCTTGCATCTCACCATGAAAAAAGTATTATCACAAGCTAGTTTAAAATAATAATAATAATAAAACTTAAAACACGCTTTCTCAATTCAGTCATATTTTATTCTTTCAAATAATCTGAATGCCATAAGAATGCAAAAGAAGTGCTCAGACGTGTTTCCAGAACTTTTAAAAACACCGAATCCTACAGCATTAAAGTGAAGAGTAAGCAGTTTAATAAAATGCTTTCCAATAATATATATTCAGATTGGAATGAAATAAAACAATTAGAAAAGCCTCTCACTACCCAACCTGCAGCATCCACCGAATCTAAAAGACAGGCAAAGCCTTGGTTCATTTGAATACACTAGTTGTCTATGAGATGAACCATTTCTCAAGCTCATGTTCACACAGTTGATTTTATACAAAAGTCTCATTGCATTTCATTAAAGCTGGTCAGTAAATATTACTGGATCTTCTTTATTCCAAGCACAGTGGCTACTGCCAACACAAGAAGTGGTGTGGAAGTGGAGGCCCAGCAGCAAGATGTGGGGCTAGACAGCAGCTATTTTCCTCTTCCTCTGGCAGCAGAGGTTGGCACGCACCCATGTTGTCACTCCAAGGAGTGCTGCCCAGGGCCTCACATGTCTCCAGGCACCTCAGCTGTTGGGCACTCTAGGCAGAAGCTCACTATTTGCTGCTGACAGAAAATGAAGGACCGGTAGAATATTCTTTTCCTTAGAAATACACCTCTCATCTAGTATTTAAGATATAAAGTAACTCAGAATTTGCCATTTTTCACAGTGGGGAGAGCAGCTCATGGTACCCAACTTACCAAGGAGGTGAGGCATCTCCCTCAATCCAGTTATTGAAATCAGAAAGAACCCCTTGACCGCCAGCATTTACCACTAAAAATGTTGTCCCCCTTCAGCACAGAGAAGTCGAGGACAGATGTCTGCTACTTTCATACTGGCACGATTACATGATAAAGCAGGTGGCACAAGATGCTTCCTATAAAGGAGACTCCACATGACAAGCTAAATCCCTAAACTTCAGTTGCTGGAAACCATCCCCAGGCACACTTCGTGTTGCTCAGCTCACACAGCTAAATGCCATCCCCTGATCCACACATCGTGCCTCAAGAGCAGTCTTTGGACTTGGGATTTAGCTCCTTGTCACTGTTACCTCAACAACAGCCCTGAAAACCTGAGTGTTTGGCAGTACCAAGCAACCCTTGAATCATCATAAGCACCTTTGGCTCCTACTGAATTAAAAACATCTGGAAGTTTGGGAATGTTTGAACAGTGTCACAGGGCATGCTCCTACTGCAGTCACAGCCCTAAAGCAGTCAGCTTGGGCAGCTACAAGACCATGCTCCTCAGCATGGGTTCATCTGTCTGTACTGACAGTCTTTCTCAGCTACTTCTACCCTAGACAGAAGTGTATGTATGGGGTATAACCCAGCTCCTGAAAACTATTTTTCCTTCAATGCTGACATCTGTAAATTGACAGATGTCACTATTCAATACAGTATGCTTAAAAAGAGAGGGGAAAAAATAACTCTGAATCAGGAATAAGAAGCTAGTGCCACAAACGAAAGGTCATCTCACCAATTATCTCCTGCACATATTTTGCATTAAATGCTGCATTATTCATAGCTTTTCAGGGCTTTCTTCTGATTGCTATATAGAGAACTGAATATTTAGGTACAGCATAAGGTCAATTTACAAGTCATTGAAAAGCAACGGTGATGGATTTCAGCTTAATAAGCCAGTGACATTAATATATATATCATAAATAAATAACCTGCTTAATCAATTGAAAGAGTCTGTTTTCACTTTTCAAGATCCTATACATTTCTCCTTACCATGCGAAGAAGGCTGTATTAAGGGGGATTTCAGGTGTAAATAACCACCGTCCTCCTTAATGATAAGGATTTCCAGATTAAGGCAACTTAGAAGAGTTTAATTTCCTTTCTGACTTAATGTTCTCATGGAAAAACCTTTTCTAATTGCATTTTGCTAATATTAGATTACCTCCACGTAAGTGCTAAACACGGGTCTCCAAAGCCACAGCGTTTTTTCTTTCCCTCCCCCCTGCCTCGTCCCTTCTTCATCCGGGGCAGCCCATCGATCCGCAGCAGAAGAGCTGGAGGGCACCGGTTGCCACCATCTCACCTAGGGCTGATGGTGGCTGGGTTGGGGCCAGGCACTGAAGAGCACGGGTTGCTTGTGACAGAGACAGATGCCTCTCCGAAACGAATGCAGAGCTGTGCAGATGGCACCAGCAAGACATCTTTGGCTTCTTTAACTAGGGACGTTGTTCCATGAAGATGTATTTCTGCAGAGCGATAGGAGCATGATAGGAAATATCAGCTTGCATATCGAGTGCGAAAGATTTCGAGCTAGATTGAGTAATGGCGGATAACAAAATTCTCATGTTCAAAAAGCAGCGATCTGGCCCAGAGGGCTGAAATCTGGGGAAGTGATAAGAAACTGTAATAGAGTCTGTCAGCAGAAGCAGCAGTGAGACAGTTTGTGAACATATTTAGATGCCTATATTGTAACCCTCTGAGAAGAGAAAAGAAAAAGGAAAGATTCAGAAGCTCAAATTTGAGTTAACCAGTAGTAAGAGAGACATGCTTGGACAAGTTCTGTTTAGTTGGGCATAACTTATATTGTGGGAAGAAAGAAGAAAAGTATTACATTCAATTTCAAGAACACAGACAAAGAGCAAAGTGAGAAAATAAGAGGCACGTCATTATACAAGTCTTATTGTAGCTGATTGATAGACCAAATAGACCAAGAAAGTTAGACGAAAATCACAACAGACAGCACAAAGGAAACTATCAGTTCCCTGAGGCATAAGGACAGCAGAGGACCAAGTCAGTTGGCAAAGAGCACAGCAGCACACGAACCACCATGTTTTGGGAATACTCCCCTAAAGCACAGTGGAAGCACTAGAGGGGAGCTTTTGTAGCTCTGAACCTGACTAACAGGGAAACAGCAACTGGGAATTTGAAATATGATGATAAATTTTGCATTAAAGGGGAGGGGGGAAGTGTTTATTATGTAAACAATTATTTTCAGCAAAATTGACATCCCTTCTGATATAGAGAGGAACAGAATGCACAACAAGAACTTTTGGCACAGCTTTGATGTTATTAAAGGTACTTGGAAAAAAAGAAAAAAAACAAATTATGTGTCAGAAAGAAATATATATGACTGAGGAATACAAAAGAACATTAATTAAAATGCATTAAAGACAAGATACAAAGATAACCAGCAAAGGGAAAAATACAGTAAGAACAATTTTATCAGCATATGACAAGAGAAAATAAAAAGAAAGCTCAGACTTGAAGGCCTTATAAGCAAATTACTAAAAATGTAGAGAAAGATGAAACATTTACTCCCCTGTGCCCCCGGCTTCACCAAAAGGGAAGCACGCTCAGATTCAGCTCACTGCTAATGAAGAGCAGCAGCCAGCACAGACCAGTAGCTGTTCAGGAAAGATCAAGGCAGATTTTTAGACTTTGACAAAAATCCTGCAAATACTTCAGAAGCTCAGAAAGCCAATGATGAGCAAGCACCCTTTGAAACTAACAGAGGACAGAGCCCAGAGGAATTTCTAGGCCTAACAGCAGGCAAACACAGCACCTATTTCTGGGCAGGAAGCAGCCCCACTGCCGGGCACCAGCACTGCTACAAGAACTACCCCAGCTCCACCAAAGCCCGGCACTGTCAGCACCCGGCAGCCCGTCACGACCAGAGGCAGCAAGCGTCCTGGACAGACCTGCCGCCGACCAGCCAGGGAGATGCATCGCTGTGATAAAACATGCCTCACATTTTGCAAGGTTCGGCCGTTTATAAGCTGCGTAGCTTTGGACAAATCACATTCCTAAGTTAATCATCACAGTAGGAAAACAGACCAATTTTCAGTGTTGGCTCCCTCTTTCCTGCCACCCTCCACACTATATGGAGCCTTTGAGAGGATAAATGGACTGTCACTTCTATGCAGTTCCACAGCATCTACTTGATCTCTATGGGAAGTTCTCCACTGATAACGGATAATTAGAACATTTCACACAGCGTGGACCTGCACGAGCACACATCTCCTCCTGTAGCGGTTAGGAAGAGCTAGTTTTGCTCCCATAAGAAAAAAATAAATCAGAACAGCAATCCTCCATCATTATCTTCTTCTCTGGGAGACCAGATCACAGGGAGGAAATGTTTAAATGCCATCTCTAATGCAGCTGTGTTTGGACGACTGAAAAGGACCCAGCACAGTCTCTTGGTTGTACTCCGGCTAGGAGGCAAACTGCAACCAGAAACATATCTTTAAGAAAACTGCAGCATACAGAACATGTAAGAAAACATGTTTCAAGGCAAAAGAAGTGGCTTTTAAACATGAACTCCACTGCATGCCCAGTTATATTTTATGTTAATGCACTGTATGTCTAAAGAACACTAAGGGGGTTTCTGAAAATGCTCCTTAAATTTTAAATAACCATTAAATACTTTGGCAAGTCAAAATGATGGATTATTTCCCTATATTTTGCATTTGAGTTCACCATCTTAAATCAGTTTTCATATGAGAAATATACTTTCATGATATGATGAAGAACACATAGGACTGAGTTTATGCTTTAAGTATGTTTCATAATATTCAGTGCCTGAGTAATGTTTGAAGTGCATCTGAGCTGAATTTATAACTGTTCACAGCTTAATAAATGCTAGAATTTTAACTCTTGCTAATGAAATTATAACTATATTCTTTTTAGGCACATTTTTCATTTAAAAATATTTTTTCACTAAATTTTCCTGGCTTAAATGAAATTAAGCTGATGAAATTGCATTAAAACTGGTTATTTTTAATACTATGCCTTACTTTCATTTGATAAAGCGTGTCACATTCTTTTCCACAGAGAAAGGTGCAAACAAAACCAATTTGCAGCATGGCGAATTGTACCAGGTAAAGGCACACGTGCCACAGTCGCTGAAGAGAATGGAGCAGGGGTGCTCAGAGTGTTTGTGGGAACACAGCCTGGGAGCCCCACAGGCTTCCCACTCATTTGCTCCTCTTCAGCAATGGAGCTAGACACAAAGATTTGGTCCCGAGTTCCCAATTTCCAAACCGGAGCTCAGAGAAGCCTGTTGCCCATAATGCCCTTTCCCAAGGTCTGGAGATGCTGCAGGTGGCATTTGCAGAGATGCAGCGCATGCAATTCCCCCTTAGTTCGAGCAGTTACACTGCAAGGAGGTAGGTGATTCACTGTATGCCAACTGAGACTTAATTGGAAAACAAAGTAGCTGCCTATATTTACTTCAGCTTGTGTCTTTTGGTTTCTTAGGACTTGAAAGGATAACACATGGTAAAACTTGAAGTATTATTGACATTGCGATCTTGAGCAGAAGCCTGTCTGCTTCTTAAGAAGCTGCTGTACCAAACAGTCCTCCAAACAGTCCCAAGTGTATCTGTTTTTGTCTGCTGCAGGTGTGCCAGATATTAGGAGGTTACAGAAGCTTTAGTCTTTTAGCACTGCAGTAGCTGAGATGTTGTAGCTCTCAAAAGCAAGTGAAGAGATATTCTCATTCTGTCCCACAGCAATTTTCCAGCTAGTATTCCGATATAACCTTGACATATTCCCCTCACAGTACTGTGAGGCCTTGCAAAGTTATTCACCATCTGTCGCCTTTATCCCATGACATCCTGACAAAGTCAGGCAACAGGTTTGTGGTTGTCATGGTCAAAAGCAGTGGCTCTGTACCCCCAGAACCACAGTACACATCTGAGAGGGGCTCCTTCCTACCAGCTCTAGCAAGACCACCTGCTGCATGCCCGCCAGCAAGTGAAGGTGTCCTCCAAGGGGCCGTATTCCAGTTTAGCTTCACACACCTGACAGGAGTCCAGTTCAACTACCAAGATCACTAAAGAAGATGCTTCCGTGTGCCTCAGTTCCAAAACGCAAACCAGAAAATACATAAAAGCAGCTTGCTGTTACATAAATGCACTTCTGTGGTGACTGCTAGATGCTTGGAAGTTAATCCCGCATTGTATCCCCAGCCTTAGCTTCTTCATGGGTTTTTAAGCGCATCCAAACCAAAATGTGCTTACTTACTCGAGTGTTTGCTTCTATTAGAAAAACAAAACAAACAAAAAACACAAAAGCCCTTTTATAACACTTGGACACAGAGCCACCTAAGTATTACTGTTTTAATCTACACTTATTCTACTGATAGTGATGAGGACAAGATGTTACCAGTTCACCATTTACAGGTAGGGAAGGACACTGTCTTACTGGGGCAGTACAGAAGGCATCCATGAGATGTGAGCAGAGGACAGCAAGTAACACTCAGAAAAAAAAAAATCTCAGGGACAGTTTCTTCCCTCCTAAAACTGATCCAATCTCTGATAGTTAGCACTTTGAGCACATAGCAAGCTTGCTTAAGCAAATTTATTTAGATAAATTTAATTACAAATGTATAGACATTCATAGCATATCTGAATGCAACAAGGGTACTAGCTAAAGTCCTTTCTGCAGAGTAGAGAGACTGGATATCCCTGCCTGCACCTTTAATCTGCTTCAAATTCCTGCACTGCAGGAAGATTATTTCCCCATATTTTTTCCATTCTCTTTGTGCTGTGGGCAACAAAATTTGGCTTTTACCTCCCAGGACACTGGTATCCACTGATCATAGGTGTACATGGCATGAACAGATGGATGCGAGCAAAGAGAGCTATTTCAAACGAGCCACAAGCTAATCATCACCTAACTGGAGTCATGCCCCCCCACAGCAACGGTACTATTCTCATTCTTGTGACAGGAGCCCAAATCAGCCAGGGAATCCACAAAGAGCTGTTCCTTTAAGTAAATTTAAGGAAAGACAACATGCTGGGAAAGCTCCTTTTCTTTTTTGCCTACACCAGTGAGCTCTGCCTCACTTTCAGAGGACTTCTAAGAAGACCACAGCACACAAGCAGCAATAACCAACTAAGCAGCAGCTGTCTCCTGTTTTGTGACTGCTTTTTCCTCATCCCTGCCCCATGAAACCCAGGGTTTCTAGCAGCGCTGACCAAGGGTCACAGCGTATCATGCTGTCTCCCACAGCCACCAGCTCTAAAATGTGTAATTGCAAAATGGATTGGTATTGTCTGGTCAGTAGTAGTTTAGTAAGGAGAGGGTGTCTCACAGACATCATCTCTATGGCAGTAAAAGGCACACCAAAGAGCTGGAGTCGATGCAAGGGGCTGCAGACATCAGCCAGGTGATTTTCCAAGTACCTTAGTACTTGGTAGTACATGTACAGAACTTTGGGACAAACAATACTTGGTCATTTTTTTTGAACACAGACTAGAATAGACAAATTCTGGGAATTGCATCATGTGAAGTAGATTTTAAGGTACGTGGTCTGTATATTCAACAGTAGACAAGCCTCTCTTTGTAATAAAGAAAAAGAGAGACAGGACATTAAGAAAGGAACACCGTAAGAATGAAAGCATCCTAAGAATTAAGTCAATCAGGCACCCATCTATGATGACTTTAGTATACTTGACTGTGCCCTGGTGGGCTGGATCTGTTCGAGTTGCCTCCAACATTGTATTTATGAACGTAACTCATGATCTTCTGGAGATAAAGAATGTGATGTTATGCCTGTAAACCACAATTAGCCATGAAAGCAGTGACGTATGAGAATTACTTGTCATTATTTGATCTCAAATGATCCTCAATAATGTTTTAGTGTCATAATAATTTGCATTCTTATTAAGATGAATTAAGAGCATCATGTTGTATCATGACACACCTCATTAATACAAAGTAGCTTTGCACCTTTATCAGCAATATGCATCTTAATTAAAAGTTTATGAAGTTAACTTGCCTGTTCTCTACTTCCTCTTCTTCAGCAAGACAAATCCTTCGTAATATCCATGTATCACAAAACATTGCACGCATAAGGAGGCAACAGTTCACCTAATTTGTAGTGTTCACACATGTATTACATTATTATTATTGCTGCACTGTTTCTATCTTTCAGGCTGAAGCTAGAAGATGACACACAGAGTTCATTCACACACTTCAAAGGATATAGCATAACCGCTGAGTAAGGAAAAATGAGCATGTATAAAACTTGGATTCATTTGCACCAAGACCAGATGCAGGCTTCCCCACCTCCAAGAAAATAGGGATGAGGAATGGAGACATTTCCTCTATCCTGGTCCACTATTCTAACTTGAGAAAACTATATAATTTGAAATATGTTGCCTCCAAGCGACCTGATAGAGAAATTCCCTCTCTAAAATGGAGAGCATATTTTTCGAATGCTGTCTTTTAATTTGGAAGAGACTTCATTCAAGTCAAAAGACTAGCTAGCAATACGATGGTTCATTAAAGTGATCATTAAAGTGAATGACAAGCTTAGCCAGAAACAGAAAATCTTTCCGATATCTCCTATACTGTCTGAGGTTTAACATAGTTATACCAAGACTATTAGTTCTGAGCCTCCTAATAAAAAATGCTCTATTTAACAAAGCGAACATCAATATCCTGAAGAGGTTCCTCAGCTATCTGTCTTCTACCTTTAATTTTAATTAACTAAACAAATGGACAGTAAATTCAAAGCAAAGAATCAACATTAATCTCTAAATCAAAACAATTTATATTGAGATTACAATTAATCACATGCATGAAATATCTTATTTAATAGGGTGATGCCCTCAGTTACTTTGTCTAATCACTAAAACAATTCAATTTCCAAAATTAGGATTTGGAACCATTCCAAACATATCCCATTAAGATTATCAATCCAGTCAGAACAGTGACACTAAACCTCTGATAAATAAACTCTTCAAAACTTTTTCTGCCTACATTGAAGGATACAAAGTATAGTCAGATAGAGCAACGCTAATTTTGAAATAAATAAATAAATAAATAAATAGTGGAGCCCCGAGGATGGAAATATAACATCTCACCAAGATGTTGACCCCAGGACATTCGCAGTGAAACTTCTTGCTGACATTATTCAGTTCCCATTGAAATAGAGTCTTCTAGGGCATATTTTGACCTAGAGTAAGCAGATAAACTCTATTAAACTCCTAGATTTCCCTCCAGTTATACCAAATTGCATCTTCATTAATTAGTTTGGAAAGGATTCTAGCACCATGATTAATAAAGCAGAGAAAAGAGGCAATCTTAGAGTCATATTCAGAATTACCTGCTGTTATGTGGTACATTGCACAGACATCAGGTCCTGACTCAGCTGCACAGATACGCTGTCATCAAGTACACACCAGCTACAATTTCCACAGCTGGCAAAGCACTGCACTACTTTTGAATTTATTTTTGTAGCCAGCTTATTCAGAAATTCATCATATTGCTTGCCATGCTCCTTAGTTGTCAAAAAGGATAGTAAAATATCCTCAGATCCATCTCCTGCTGTCCTCAAAAACACACAGAGGTCATGGGATTTAGGAAGGCAGATCCAGTTTGGACAGCCAGCTTGGACTTAACCCAGCAAGAATATTTTAGCCACTGCATTAAAACACTACTGGAGCAATTCACCAAAATATAAATTTACATGCACAAATCATCCCTTTAGCCAGATACCAGAAGCCCAGTGACACTGCATCAGCAACATTAACGCAGCCATGTTCACTGCGCGACCAATAAGCCTGTCCTCTGACAGCCTGTTCATCTCCTACCCGCTCAGCTTCAGCTCCGTGCCAGGCAACATTGAAACAATGCTATATGTTAGCTGAGGACCGAAAAAAAGCACTTTTTGCCTGAAAAGCCCTTTTCCAGGCAGCGGTGCCTGCCTACAGGGCTGCACCACCAGTGCAGGAGGCCAAGCAGTGCTGGCTCCTAGCTCCTTGGAGCATCTCCAGCAAGGTGCGAGCCCCACACGCCTCCTCCTTGCTCATGTAGTTGGTTACCACTCCCCGATCCCACCTGAGCAGGGGGGATAACAGCAACGACACGAGGTAACAAAGTTTACCAGCAGCAACCTGCCTGTCTCACCACACAGGTCTGCCCAAGGACAGACAAGCAGCTGCACTCCCTCCTTCAAGCCTGAGGAGAAGACAACCTCATCATAACAGCAAGCAACCCCAAAGCTGTTCAGGGACAGCAGTAGAGGGACACGGACAGCAGCACAAGCTCTTTCCCGGAGCATCCGCTTAAATAAACTACAAAAACAACATGAGAGGTTTTCACAGCAGCACAACTTCAGCAAAGGCCTCTACATACCACCACGCTAGGCCACCTGCACCAGACGCTGCTCAGCGCAAGCTGGAAGGAGCTGGCTGCACAGGCAAGCCATTTAGCTGGGCAGCAGCTGGGCTCCATCACACAGCTTCAGCTGCTGGGAGCACCTGGGAAAAGCAGGTTACCTGAGGCCTCATAAATGACAGGTCAAAGTTGTCTCGGAGTGTGTATGACCTGCATAGTAATGAGAGAGCAACTGCAAAAACAAGCGCCTAAACTTGGAGGACAGTACGGAATATAACCGTAATCTAACAAAAACTTAGGAATTCTGGGTTTGTGTTTGGTATTTTAGTGCTGAATGGTTATTTCTGGAATTTTCTGAAGCTTCTGTTTGGGCTTTCTGCTCCTGAAAGCACAGAAAATGTTACATTTGTATATCATGTAATTGTTTTTGGAAGTTTCTTTGGAAAATAAGACATGTGCTATAGGTAAAGGAATACAGCTCGACTGGTCTCTGATCAGGCTTCCCAGTCTCTAAGAAATTTTGTTATTTTATTAACTTCATGGACACTGTTTGCTTCTGTTTCCCTGCATTTCCTATGATGGGGGGCACAAGTACCTGCAGTTAATACAAAAAATGGAACTAACTACTTAAGAGAGAAAAAAAAAAAGCCCCTTTACAAAAATGTTTCACAAGCAGCTCTGTAGCCTTCCTGACACATTAGCCATTACATTGCCTTCAGGACAGAAATAAAGACTATTAGCCGAAAAAAATCAAATAAACAAGTATTTTAATGTGCTTTTTGGAGAGCGTAAAAAGCACAGCTTGCTAAGTAATTCTTGTTTTTGCTGATGGGATTCCGCACACCGAGGCACCGCATTACCTCCTTCCAGTACCCACTGAAATTTACAGGGAGCCAAGAGCAAACCATTAAGCTTATCTCTGTCCTATAAAATCTACTCCAATTATTTCAGTGAGAAGACACAAAAATCTACTAACTAGTCCTTTTTGAGACCCAGCTCTATACAGTAGCTGTGCCACTTGCCCCTGCCCTGCCACTGGTCAATACATCCCCGTGAAGCTGCGGGATCCTTGGGGAGGCACTGGGTGCTGCCGCAGGGACCAGACTGGTTTTCCAGCAGCTGCGAAGGTGACCAGAGGCAGCATGGTTGAGGCAGGGCATGATGACCCAGCACACGTGCCAACACCATGGAGCAAGGAGGGACAGCTAAATGATCAAGCTAAGGGGAAAAACAGGACACCTTGAAACTGATCCTTCTTGGGGACAGTGGACACCCAGCTTGGAGCAGCAGTTATGTTAGAGGAAGTGAAATGGTTAATGGGAAGAGTTGGTCCACCCAGTCCTTATCAGCAGCCAACTATTACCTTAAACAGTGAAGTCTATGTGCAGCACTACCATGCAATCACTCAAATCATGCCACAGTTCATAATTCCTCCCTATACATCCTCCACTTAAGTCTGCCCTTCCTTTTTAACAGCTACTTATGCCCTAAACAACCTCCTTTTCCATGTACTTTCAAGACGGACAGAGGAAAAACATCCCTGAGGCATGGCGTTCCTGTCTTCCCAATTCCTCTTAGGTCATTTCCGCTTTCTCTCAAGAAGAAAGCCATAAAGTAGTTTTAGAAAAGAATCAAGGTGGTCCAGCGAAAACTCGTGAGACCTCCCCCTCTCAGATAAAGTAAGCAGCTAACAAAGGAGCTAGCGAGGGGTATGAGAACAATCTAAGGGACTGAGGCATACTGTACCGAAACCTGGCCTACATGAGGTACAATGAAGTATTGCCTGCTGTTTTTGTCAGTATACATTACATCTATGGAATTTATTTGTTTAATTTTGAGATATTTTGCTGAATTAACCAATGTCATTTTTTCCTTGGCATTGATTGGGTGAAAGAATCACATCAATCCCTTTGCAAAGAGAGGAAGCATGCCTCTCCTTCAGATTTGACCCTCAAAACTCATTAACTGCAAGAACATCCTTAGAGCCCCACATTTGGACCTGATGTCTCCAAATGGGGAAGCAAAGGAAAAGAGAAGAGAGAAACATACACCCTTGATGAACAGACAGCCAACTGCTCAATCTGGCTTCATCCTACCTACTCCTCTGTAAAGGTCCCCAGAGCAGAGCTCAGCTAATAAAGGCTGCAAATACCATGCTAGATAAGCATAGTTACAAATGCAGCTTTTGGCATCTGCTTATCATTAACAATAACCTCACCTGAATGGCTGCGGAAAAAGCCCACCTGTTTTTAAAAATAAGCTTAATCTCTTCTGCAAAGCCATGTGCCTGTGCTGAGTGATGCTTTAAAAATATACTAAGACATAGTGCTAACACTGAAGCATTTCCTTACCCAACTGGGCAAGGAAAAGATCTGCATCTCACAAAGGGCCAACATATGGTGCTGATAGCTCCCTGATTATGTCAACGTTTATTAGTTAAGTAAAAATCACCAACCTTCTTGAAAGGAAACAGCCCAGATGCCTGCAATTAATATTTCTCCACCCCACTGAAGAAACTGTAACATAATTCCTAATGTCTTTACTTGAAAAGGCTCAAAACTCACAAATTATGTCATTAGAAACAGCAATGGGTAACAAGAGGTTCAGTATAATGTATTTTCATTAGCTGAGGCTAATTGGAGCCAAATGAGTAAAACAATGCTGTAAGGGTGAGCAGCAGAAATCCTTGGGTCTTTAGGAGATGAAATAAATGAGGGTAATCAGTGGCGTATGCAGAATACGGCATGTTCAATTAATATAAATGGGATAGCAGTCAACTGCAGAGCTCCACCGAGGCACAGATGAGTTCTGGTGGGCAGCAGATGTCTTATTATATTGTATAAACACAAGCAGTGAGGCAGACTAAACCAGGGAAAATAAAAGGATTTGAGGGACACACAAGAAACAGAACTCGGTTGTTTAGAAAAGGAAAAAAAAAATGACAGCAAATTGCTGCAGGAGGAAATTTTGCATATACGTTTTGTATGTACATGTTTAGAGAATACAGTGTGGTTCTTTATTAATACAGACTTGGGGAGGAAGTGGAGAAAGGGGAGGAGGCAGCTGTCTGTCACATTAGAGCAAAGACAGTAGTGGCAGCTCTACCCTTGGCAGCTCCAACACTTGCCACCTGCACATGTAGATATTCTGTGGGGGTGGATTATCTGATCCTCCTCCTCCTCCATCTTTTCATCATGTCAATTTAATTGTTACGGTAACGATAGCAAATTGATTTTGCAATTTCAGCTTTCAGACCCTTCTGAAGTGAGAACAACCAACCTTGTCTTTCACTTCAATCTTCTTCTCAACAAGATCAAGTCTGCTGTCCTTCAATTTTCTCTTCTTTTAGAGGAGAGAATAATGATGTGAATCCTCTTCAGCATTTGCCTCCAATTTAATCGGCTGCAAAGCATGATTTTTTTTTCATTAGGTAAACCCTACTTCTTAATATCGTAATATAATCTCCTTGGGAGCTATGGCTTTAGAAGGGGATGTTATTTTGTAGCTCTACAGTCACAAAAGGCAGGTGCTTTTTAAAAAAAAAAAAAAAAGTTTCTGTATATTTTAATGTAATTCTTGGTACTTCTATGTAGTAATTTCTATACAGGAATTGCTAATTCCATTTTAACTATTTTCCAAGTACAGGGCTCAGAAATTCACATGTGTGTAGCCAAAAAACACTGTAGAGAAACTACTGGATTTAAGAAAATTATACAAAAATTTAATGAGGTATCACTCATATCCACAGAAGTCCTGCCAATTTTCATACTCAACAAAACACAAGAGCTATTAATAACACTATTATTTTTGATTAAGTCCCCCCTGAATAGTATGTGCTTTCATCATCTAGCATCACTAGATGATACTTTGTGATTTAAACTATATATAGTACACGTTTTCAGTCAAGAACTGATTTTGTTTTTTTTTTTATTTTCTACAAATTTTATATATGTGTGTGAATGTGTACATTTTTTTTTATCCACTGATACACACTGGATTTCTCCTTGTTGTATTACCAAGGTCCCACTTCCTTCCTTCTCCCCCAGAAGAAAATAGCTTGCACAGCCAAGGAACCTGTGAAAAAAACAGATGTTAAACACTAAGTAGATCAAAAGTTGTTCCGTTATAAAGTTCAAGGAGAGTTAGCTGCCCTCTTTTGTATTGTATTGCATGGCTAACGTCTGAGAATTAAGGCAGAGAGCAATTACACAGGATCTGTCTATGCAGTAAGGCCAAAGACAGAAATAGTCAAAAATACAAGAGAGCGTATCATCAGGAGTGGTTTTGGAAAAAGTTAGAGCCAGGAGCAAAGGGCTGGCAGTAAATGTGTGTAGTGAGTCATCCAATATTATTGATGAGCAGCAGAAGGTGCATATCCACAAGCTATTAAAGTATGTTCCAAGTCCCTGACGTTTGCCTAGACACCTAGACCCTTCTCTCTCAGCTATTTTTGTTGGTCCCAGGTATAAGGTTTGTCCCAGTCAGCCAGGACTTCCTATTGTTATTTCTACAAATACCTTCCCAGCAGTAAGCCTTGTGCTCAGCCTTAGGGATGGCTTAGACCCTGGTTATTTTTTTGTTGTAGAGAGTATCTAAACATCATATTTATGTTTCTGCTCCCTTGCTGGTTTCTGAATGCATCTGATCATGCTTTGGATTCATGTCTTGGCTTAAGGTAGGTCTTATCCTTGGAAGAGCCTGGGCTGAGCATCAGCTGGGCTTTCTCACAAGGCTACTTTTAGTCTACTTTTGGCAAATGTATGTCAGGTGGTGCAGATAGAGCTCCGTTGACCTCTTTAAACACAGCAATGCTTGTTTTCGCAGTGGGAAAAAATCAGGCAAATAGTTTCAAGACAAAAAGAGTGTTTTTCTAACCATGTACTGATAGTTGCCTAATAAGTCTGAATTAAGAATTGTACCAACATGATTAGATATATACATCCAATCCAAAAAATATTTTACTAGTACAAAAGTTTTGTACTTTTTTTTTTTTTGTAAAGATTGCTAAAGATTGCTCCATAATCTTGCAGCAAGTTTTTGGCAGATTCGAAGTTGTGGGATCCAAACCATGCTTTAAAGTCCTAGTAGAGACCAACCCATAGCTGTGGCTATTGCTAGGCTATTGCTGAATCTATACTAAGTACATGAAATCCACAGCAAAAAGTTAAGTGTAAGAGTGACTCCAAGGGTGACTAAATGCTTTACAAGCAGCTGTTGCTTATTTTCTCTCTCTTTTGTGATGTTACTTTATTTATTCTGCCCCAGTCAAATTGCACTAAGAGACAGTAGCTTTTTAGCTGTCTTTTGTGGAGGCATTGGAATGTGCTATAAGGCAGACTATGCAGATCACCTAAAGTAATTGAAAGGGCATGTCTTAAGGTAGCCAACTTTGCCGGTAGTTCAGAACAGACAAAAGATCCACTTCTAGGTTCAAGCATAGATATTGAGAAAGAAGTCTGATTTAGGTCCAAATTGTTTTTCCATAGAAAAGGTATAAGTTCAATGCTCACATGAGATGAAATCTTGGTTCCACTGAAGACAGCAGTGAAATTCCCAAGGAGTCTATAAATTCACCATTTTCCCTCCCTTTCCTCTCCTCCCATTTTTAAGCAATTTGCTATAAAAAGGTTTTTAGAAACAAACTGTTTCTGCAAGGTGAAAAATAGAAACACTTACTTAAAAATATTTTCTAAGAAGTATCATTATAAAGTCAAAGGGATGCTAAAATGCATGCAAGTGTATGCCTTCAAGAGAGCAAACTCTGATGACATTTATTTCCATTTGAAAGTGAATCAGAATGAATATTTCCATTCATAAATTTATGCTTTATGCTGGAGATGAGAATAGTTTTTGAGACTTAGAAAGAACATAAATCAAGAGAGGCTATTCTCAAGCACAGGATACAAACCTTCTCCAAAAATCAAATCCCACAGAGGTTTGTTGTTACCTCAATATATAGCTCATACCGTATGCTGGGAGAAGAGGTAGTTGGGCAGACGGATGGAACAGGTTGCACATTGATCTGTGCACAGGTGACATGTACCTTTGTAACCCTGTTATTTTAAAACAGCTCACCACAAGGAGAGACTTGAAGGAGCTGTTACAACATCTGAAGTCAGCCAAACTTCAACTTCAGAAATTGATATGAGCACCCTACCAGACCTCTGAGCGTCCCCTTGTGACTGGGTAGTAGCACCAACTTGACCCCATGAAAGTTGCCAAAGAAGTTGCAGCAAGCAAAGAGAATGAAGCTTAATAAACTGAAAGAGTGCATTT
Organism: Tinamus guttatus; assembly: GCF_000705375.1. The sequence continues at coordinate 242,895 of NW_010581595.1, forward strand.
TACTTAATTCTGTTCTTAAATGAGACTATGTAGGAATGAATGCAGTCTAAACTCTCACCTTTTGCTTTTTAAATAGTTCCTCTAGGAAATGTAGGATCATTCAGGATTTTCCCTTCTGCAAACAATAATAAACAGAACAGAGACACTTCAGGATTTACAAATAGAATTCATTGAAAATATGTTTTTTCCACATCCTATGAACAAGTGTGTGCAATTTTCTTAGCTTGGATTTTGTTATATAGGTCATTTTATGTAAGGCAAATAACTTGTGAGCCAGATCACTCTTGCCTCAACAAGAGGTCCTGCCAGGTAGTCAGCAATCCCTTTTTTTTTTTAATTTTTTTTTTTAATATTGAGTTTATTCCAAAGGCTTATCTGATAGATTTCTTAGGTTAAACCTCTGCACTCTGATTCATGTTAATGTTCCAGTTTGGAGTATCAGGGTGGAAAGGCTCTCTGCTCCCCACCATCCTGCCACCTCCCCTTACTCATTGCCCTATATTGTCATTGCTAGGGAGGCAGAGGAAAATAAAGTGTCTTTGAAATACAGTACTAGTGATTTGCAGCTAGTTAGCCCTATTCTACCAGCCAGTGTGGATACCAGCCTAGGAAACTACAAGCACTGACCTAAGGACCCTTAGCGACCTTTCCATTGATGCCAGCAAGGACAGGGGTCTTGTGCATTCTTTATCCTAGGTCAGAAAGCTCAGAATACTGCCACTGATAAACCCACGTTGGGGTCTCTCAGCAAGGGAAAAAAAAGCTACAGGTATGTGTTGTTTGCATGCTGCCATACCACCATTTCAGTCGACAAAACCCCAGTGACTGTTTCTGTGACTCTGGTAACATGAACATGTCACACCATTCAGGAGTCCTGTGTCTGCTGTTTTCAAAGAGGAATGTTTTGTTGTCCCTCTCCCCTTCTTGGAAATGATGTCAATCATTGTCTTTTCTCCCAGAAGGAAGAGCTATGCCCGTTCCCTTCAGCACTGTGAGCCTAAAAACTGTTATCTGAGGTTCATTACCTTGCTTTGATGCATTTTGAATTTTCCAGCAGAGAAGTAGGGAGTTTTTAGAGGCAAGAGGAGAACCTCAGTCACTGTGATATCTAAAACATACAATTTTCCTTTCATGACTCCTTGGAAGCAAGCAAGGCAGCAATGCTGCTAGCGTCACAAACATTTTACAAGCATGCAGAAAGGTCTTAATAGAAAGCTACAGACAGCAGCAAGCTTATTTTTTCCTATCTTGAGCAAAGTGCCTCTGAAGTTGCATGTCATTACCATATTCCGAGCAACTCCAGCACACCTTCAAATGCAGGTGTCTCAATTACATCCTTAAAAGAAAATCTGCATAACTGATTTTGTTGAAAACTGTTTGCTACAAACAGCAAAGAGACATTTGCTGTTTTTTTTATCCTTGAGAAGATTGAGAGGAGATCTTATCAACATGTAAAAATATGTGAGGGGAGAATGTAAAGAGGTTGGGGCCAAACTCTTCTTGTTGGTGGCCAGTAACAGGACAAGGAGTAATGGGTACAAATTGAAACACAGGAAGTTCCACCTCCATGTGAGGAAGAACTTCTTTCCTGTGAGGGTGACAGAGCCCTGGAACAGGCTGCCCAGAGAGGCTGTGCAGTCTCCTTCTCTGGAGACTCCAAACCTGCCTGGATGCCACCCTGTGCCATGTGCTCTAGGTGTCCCTGCTGGAGCAGGGGGGTTGGACTAGATGATCTCTAGAGGTCCCTTCCAACCTCAACCATTCTCTGATTTTGTGATTTTATGTTTTCCTGTTACCACTTGTATGCTGCCATACATCCAGTACCTTACGCTAGTAAATAGACCTTTCTGTTCTGCTGACATGGTATTACATCGGTAAAAATATGTAGGACACCTGGTTAGGATGATGGGCCCCAAAACTCTCATGAGCAATTTCTAACTTCACTGAACATTTTTTTGACTTGGATTTCAGACACAAATACAAAGGATTACATTGCATCTGTTGTAAAGATGTGAATTTCAGCCTATGTTTTCATAGCTTATTCTTTTAAAGAGAAAAGTAGTAGCTGAAGGTTAACAAGGTCTTCACTTTTCAGCATGGATTCTAATGTTAATATGCAGGTTTCTGTTCTGATTTTTCTCATTTTTTTTCTTATATGAAAAAAAAGAGCTTCATAGTTCATTTCCTGTTTAAAATAGAAATGGTTCTGGTCTTAAGCAATATCACTAATAATCAAAATTATAAAGAGAGCAGAGAAACTAAGGGATGGTGGCAGCAGAAAGTGCCAAGAGGAAGGGACTCATAGACTGCACATGAACATCAGCAGCTGCATGAAAGCACTGCTGTAATTGGTGACTATATTTATTTCCAAACAAGACACACATTCAGAAATGTCTTTACCTAGCAACATCATGACAACAGCAGAAAAACTCAGCAAACACTGGCTAACAAAACCAGTATCTTATAGTATTCAATAGCACAGAAACTTCACTGTCACTACTTCCAGCTAGGTGTTTCCAGCATGTCTTCAGAGCTCTCAAATTCAAACTAACTTAAACACAATATTTTGTACTTAGCACACATCAGGCTTGAGTGTGCTTTCTGAATAAATGTTAAAACTCTGATTTTTGAATAATTTCAGAATACCTTAGCTCACTGTCACTGCTCAATTTTCAAACCTACTCTCAATTTCTTTTCTTTTTTTTTTTATTTATTTTTTATTTTCTGCAGAAAGAGAAAGACTGAAAGGTACCACAGTTGTTGATCTTGACTTTTCTTCCTTTTGGGAAAAAAAAATCCACCATGACAATAAAACTTAGGTCAGTAGGGAATAATTAAGTTCATCACTCCTACGGCTATTAGCTCATTGAGCCATGCTTAAAAGTTTTACACAAATAGCTCATTACAAGCAAGCACTAATTAAACTTCCTTTCTATCTCTGTCCTTAAAACTGACCAAGCAGGCTCCTTCTAGCAGCAATGTGTTTCCCCAGCCATTGCTGCAGTCACCATGCAATACCTGGTGACATGATCCACCGTTCACCTGAAAGATGAATGAGCAGGAGGATGTGCTCTGTAGGAAAAGCTCTGTAAGAGCCCAGCTCACCTAGTCTGTGTTGGTGGATATATGTGCAAGGAATAAAAGTTCCTAAAAATTTTCTGTTTTTTTTTTTTTTTTCCCAATATAGATGCCAGTCATACTAACTATTGGGGTGAGATTTCATACTGTGTGGAATGGGACAAGGTTGTTTGAAAGCTGTAGCGAAAGCTGCTATTTATTCAGTTATTTCCAGCTACGCAAACAGATATTATTGTAAAACAGTGCATATTTAACTCATGCCCTCTTCCCAAATTGGTAGGGGGTCAAACTCAGCCAGCCTCATCAAGCCTCATCATCCCTCTGTGCACAGGGGCAGGGAAGCATCTGGACAGCACCCACCTAAGCCTCTTCTGCTGCAGGAAGAGCTTACTGCATTCAAATAGGGCACCTAAGAGAAAATTTAAGCCTCAAAGAGACTTCTGCCTATCTTCTTCTACCGTCCATTCTGGGAGTGGAGAAAACGCTTGACCTTAATTGCCAACTAATTTTTGCATTACACACCCATGGTTTATAGTTCTTGATAAGTCAGCTATGGTTGCACAAATCAAGACATGCTACAAAACAATAATTAGTAGATCAGCATATATATATGATTTGCACTAACTAATCAGCACTTCATAACACTCTTTACAGATTTTTCACTTTTCTTTCACCTATTTCCTTTCCGTTTCCCTTTCTCTTTCACTAAGCTCTCTCTTGCTTGCAGGGAAACTCTTTCCTCTGGCAGCTGTAAAATCTGCATTATTCTGTCCCCTTCAAACCAGATATTTCTCCCTTACCATCGTGTCTTCTCTTGTCTTCTTTTCACCCTCAGGCATCCTTGTTCCAACTAAAAAACCCAGCTGGAACAGCTGGAAGAGGCCTAAATACCCTAATGAACAGCAACATATAGTGGAAGAGATATTTATGGATTAATGACAAGGTGAGCAACAGGGAGGGAAAGAAACTTAAATGATGGGAAACAGACATGCATATTAGACTGAAGGTAAGAAAAGGAAGCTGTGGAAAATAATTAGGAGAAAAAGAGGAAAAGAGACGCACCCATTAATATGTTTGCCTCTTCTTACCATGAAGTTTTACCATGAAGATTTTGAGCGTGGCAAGCCCTCCTGTCACAAGTTGCCCGTAGAGACATAGCAAGCACCATGCAAGCTTGTAGCAGAGACCAGAAGCTGGTGCTGTCAGACATTTAAAGTGTAAGCAACTTCCAGACAGCTACAGAATTGAAATGAGACATGGATGAAATTCACTTCTCATTTGAAAAGAAAGAAAAGGAAGCTCTAAAACAAATACTGAAGACTTTTAAAATAGTCAATATTTTTCCCTATTCAGTATGACTGTTAAAAAAAATACAAGAATAGAAATCAAGAGGGATAAGAATCATTCAGTTTCAAGGTAATTCATGCACAAAACTGGCATGTTATAAACTGTTTATGAATAAATTTTAAAAAGCAAACATTTGAAAGGTTGTAATTTTTTTTTAAAAAAGTGAAGTTCTCACATAATGTCAAAAATCAAATAATATGAGGAATCCATGCTGCATGAGCTCAAGCTTGGTAACCTCATATAAGGAACTGTACAACAAAATAGAAGAAACAGAAAGAAAGAAAGCTCACCTTGTGATATGTGACCCTCAGTATCTCTAATGAGGTTCAGAAGGAATTGCATCACTCTTAGTTTGTCTATTATTTATGTTGAAATAGTTTCATGCTTCCAGGTGTGCTGCCATACACAGGGTCCAACAGAGACTGGGTCCTTCCCTTGATACGTAATTTAGCCTTCTCAAGAGAAGATCAAGGGTTCTTATGAAGCAATGAAAACTGACCATAAACCTAAGATGAGAATTTTTTCCTGTTCATATTTCACACTTTTGATACTCAGTGCCTGACATCAGCTTTGGAGTAAGCAGTTTTCCCAAAAGTTAGATCCATTGAGACCATTTTGCTTTCAGAATTCCTTTGTAGGACACAGTATGTTTTGATTTCTTGGAATCATCTGAGAATTTGACATAAGAAACCCCCCATTTTACCAGGAAGCTACTCTATTGAGCCCCCATTGCCTATGCTCTCGTCTTATGACAAATGACAGCTGTAGCTGTTTATCCTTGTTAGGAGGCTTTGCTTGTCTCTTGTAAGGAACAAGAGGAGGAGGAGGAGGGAATAATAATAATAATAATAAATAATGACAGTGGCACTTCACTTTGAGTTCATGGTGCGTTCTGCTCTTTGCTCAAAACCCTTTGAAAGCTATCTTTTTGAGGAGGTCCCCTAGTGACATGGAGAGTCCCCAGCTCACTAAGCTCTTTTTGTCTCCCGCCTTCCCAGGAGACTCCTGCAGTGGAACTTGCAGCAGTAGGTCTGTGGGCACCATACAAACCTTGTCCAAACCTACTGCCTGGAGTGCAGTAACTGAAGTTCAACAGGGAGTTAAATCACTCCCCCCAGTAGCATGGAAGCCCTTGGGAAGTTTTTCTGCTCTTTTGAACAGTCCTTCTAGTTGGCAAAAATTTTCATAGGTGCCTATGGTGCTGGCCATAGAGCAGCATCTGCCTTGTCTGCTCAGCATAATGGGGATTTAAAACCAACATCTGGGATGGCCTTGCTGGAACTGACTTCTGTTTTGCTGATGATGGGAAACAAAAGAAAAAGTATTGTAGTGAAACTACTTCAATAAACTATGTGCAGCAGAGTTAATGCAGGTGTGCTTTCTTGGCTAGGGCCTTACACAGAGCAGGCAAGGGACTCAAGTGGTGACTCCGAGGCAGGGAAATTTGAGATTAGTCATTTTGCCCTAAGCAGGAAACTGATCGTGTTAATAAATCTAGCTCTCTCTTCCTATACTTGCTCCCTCCTCTCCCTCCCCTTGCACAAAGAATCTCTGCATGTTGCAATAGCTAATACGAAACAAAACTCTTTCCTTTTATTTGTGTCACATACATCCAATGATACAAAACCTCTATGTCTTGTACCATGGCTGACATGCTAGTCAGCGTTAGCAATCTTCACTTGGCAAGGATTTCCATGTGAAAGAATTATTTTGAAGAATGCATGTGGGTTGGAGCCAAGGTAAAAATCTCCTCACTCCTCCCAGCAAATGCTGCTTTCCCAGTGTGAAAGTGCAGCTTTCTGCCCTCAGAACTGCTGTTCCCATGGATTTGCCCCGGGTTGAAGCTTGCCATCTTCACAGCAGGAAGGGGACTAGGGTTTTCTAGCAAGATGTGGAAAGCCAACAGGATAAACATTGTTTCTTTATGAAAGAAAACAAACCCCATCTGAGGCTCCAGCCAATAATTTATGTCTAATTCTAATAGTCCTCATCCTCAAGTCCTCAATCGCTTTGCTGTATGCTATATAAAGAGCCTTCATGGAGAGGAAATGCCAGGTAGTGAAGGGTGACTCAAACTAGCAAGGAAAGGTATAATCACAGACAGTCGCTGGAAGTTAAATCCAGGTGATTTAAAATGAGAAGCAAAGTACACATTTGTAACAGTTACCCATTGAAATGAACTGCTAGGAGATAAAGC